>MU279778.1:129218-165951 GCA_022385655.1 Xylaria intraflava
ACCCCCACCTGGTTTCACCGTTGCCCACCATCACTCCTTTGCCCATGCCAATTATCAATTTACCGCCTAGCTCACCCCAGTTCTTACCCCTGCCAGCCCCCCCCCCCCCCCCCCCGGCTGAAGGTCGAATCATGCGCGGTCGGTCAATAATGGAGCGGCGACGTGCGGCCTATCTGTCTCCCTGCTTGGTAAACAGGCCCAGCAACAGTCTTCATCAATCGGCTGCACGCTCGCGACACTCAATCGCTCGTCGTGCTATGAGACACCAGCCCCCCATGCATTCCTACCAGATGATTGTTTTGCTCGATGACTGCTTTTCCTACTCGTTCGTATGATGATTTATGTTGCATTACACGGCCTTATCTACATCGACTCTTCGTATCCGTCACCTCACAACCCACCCTCCGTCCCCTTATCACATGAGAATCAAGAGCAAAAAAAGACAAAAAAAAGGAAAAAAAAAATGGTACAATAATTAGGTTGGAGTATGAGGTTACGTTGAGATATTCCCCCAACACCAACTGTCAGGTCTTCCGTGGAACGACGGCAACACGGCATTTGGGAATCTAACCTTGCGGGAGCAGAAGACGCAGCAAATGCAATGTATAACTGTACAAAAAGAAAATCGAAACGTTCCGCGCTTCGTCTGGGAACAGGCTGTTGTTGGTTTTGTCGCCGTCACCGGCAACGTCTCCCTGCCCTGCCGGTCCTCCGGTCTAGATACCTACCTACCCGCCCGGCGCAGCTACATACATGCTTAACATCGTGCTCAGTCCCCGGAGGAATACAACCGAAGCGCCTTTCTTTTTAACGGGATGAAATGAATGATGAGGAAATGTTCGATGGTCGGTTTGTCTTTCACAAATTCGCGTTACGGCCCCCGTTGGCGATGAGGGGTCCCGGCGTCATTTCGCACAAAGAAACGGAGTTTTTTATCATGATTATCGCGTGGGGGTGGGCATTCTGTATCGAAATGTGGCGTTTTTTTTTTTTTGGAGAGGGAAAGATGGGCGGGCGCGTAGACTGGGTTCCTTTTTCCTCTTGGGTTTTTTGGAGAAGGTTACGGTTCAAGAAGCATGGAGTTCACGGTAACAGGAAACCCGGCCAACAGAAAGAAAGGGCAGGGGAAATTTCTTCTTCTTTCTCTTTTTAGGGTCCCCTCGAATCAGGAGTATCTAGCGGGCCGGGGCGGACGAGCAAGGTTGGGTTATCATTTTTGTTTCTCTCTACCTATCTTCCCCCCCGCCTTTTTTGGGTTTCTCTTGTGGTATAAATCTGGACGGCGGCGGTGTGGTGTATCGGTGGGAGGCTTCTGAAAGCGACATGTTTTTTTACATTGTTCTGTACTTTGTATAACCTACCTTACCTTACCTTACCTTACCTATCATAGAGGCGAAGAAAACAATTTTTCCCCTGGGAATAGAACTAAAACCCGTTCGTCCGAGCTGAAAAGGGGGATGTTGCGCCTAAGATTGTTTGAGTGGAATAGAAGACGACCCCTTGCCGGGATATTGTTTCTAAGAACCGTTTTTAAGGGGGGGGGGGAGAGGTGTTCGGGGGTGCGGTAGATAAGGAGCTGAAGAACAAGCAGTAAGCCATCTAAGTATGCCAGCACACCAGCATGTGAACCACGCTCAAGCACCCCCAAACCGAGACGAGGAGTTACATCCATACTACGCCCACACAAGCGTCAAGAACACGAATGAAAAGAAAAGAAAAAAAGGGTTTAGGGGAAACAAAAAAAGGAACGATGGATGGTTTGGTTTGTCATCGCTACGCCTTGCCAAGTCACCAGGGTCTCATTGTGCAACGAGATAAACCTCATCAAAGCTCCAACGCGCCCGGGTTACACGATACAGGCGAGCAGATCCCGGGCGACAATTAATCCCTTACATGATCCCGCGATGCTGGATCCCGGTCCGGGGGGGTGGCGGGGTTCTTCGTTGCCTTGCAGATCCCTTTGGGGTCTTCTACCGCTATCTATTTACCGCCGTTCATTTACTGTCATTCATTTACTACCATGTATTTACCACCATATATTTACCACCATGTACTTGCTGTTACTACTACGAGGGGGGTTATTAAGTCGGATCACAGAATCTCTGCGCTTTGGTTTTTTTTTTACAATAGTATGACATTGGTGATTACGCTTCGTGAAGCTTTAGGTGGGCTATCTTACAGATTCCTTTTTCTGGGTTTTCTCCTTTTTCTGGGGTATCCCTTCGTCGGTTACCGGGTTTTTTCGAAGTTGTTCCCTATTCTTACACACGTCCACCCTCCTGCTTCCTTTCTCCCTTCTCCCTTCTCCCTTCTCCTTTCCTTTTTTTTTTTCGTTTTTAGATTTTCCTGCCTTTTTTTTCGGTTTTTTCTGTTTCAGTGAGTGTATGTATCATGTGCTTTGTGCACCTTTGCTGGCCCTACCAGGGACCCGTCCATTTACTTCGACTCTGCGACCTCCTCCGTCTTGGCGCGGTCCGCGAGTGTTTGCTCTGCTATTTCCATGCACACTGTATTGTATGTTAGCATCGGTATATCAAAGGATCAGATAGTCAAAAGAATAGACAGTCGAAGGAATGGGCTGGAGGAAAAGGTGGGAAGGGGAAAGGGGGCAAGGGGAATAGGGAATGGGGGAGAGAAATTACATACAATTCTCAATACTCGATGCGTCCATGATCTTCATCACAGCAATACCCGTGCCGAGGCTTTTTTGAAACCAATTGCGCACTTCCACGGCGGTGAGCGAGTCGACGCCCATGCCTAAGAAGCTGTTCTTATGATCGATGGTGCCTTCGGGCAGCTGGAGGAGAGTTTGGAGTTTCTTGTCGAGGGCGGCGCCGATGACGGTCGCTATCGCGTCCTTTTGGTCGAGGCTTGCGATTTCCTCCGACAGACTCTTTTCCGCCTCCGTCATGGGTCCGTCGTCGCTTGCCTGGTTGCGCATCGCGAAATGGCTGAATCGGGGATCCACGTGCCAGTGCAGCGGATCTGCGGCGCCGCGCTGGTATCGGCGTAGACCGGTGGTAATGCAGGATGGTTTAATCTTGGTGGAAGTGCCGGCTTTCTTATTCGGTCGGCCCGCCACGATGGCCTCTAGGAACATGTGGTGGAGGCTGTGCTCTGAGATGGGCAGGTATCCTTCTCTCTCGAGTCCCGCGTACAAGTGATCCTTCTCACGCTGTAGGAAGCCGAGTCCGTATATAACACCGATGTTGATGGCTGAACCGACGAGCCCGCGAGATTGGCGGTTCTCGGCTAACCCGTTCATGAACATGTTAGCGGCGGCGTAATTCGACTGGCCGGAGTGGCCACCAATAGCGGCGAAAGACGACGTCATGATGAAAAATTCCAGATCTGGTTCGTTGAAGACGACGTCTAGGTTTTTAGATCCGATGGTCTTGGGGTGGAGGACGCGGTTCCACGTTTCGATGGTCATCTGATCGAAAACGCGGTCTTCGAGGACCATGGCGCCGTTGATTACACCACCGACTGGGGGCATCGTTTGAGATATTTTGTCCTTTAGCGCGACGAGGCTGTCGTAGCTTGTTACGTCGGCCCTTTCAATGCGGATATCCGCTCCGTAGGCTTCCCCGAGCACAGTCACCCAGTTCGGCGAAGTGTTGGGGTTACGACTCGCTAGGACGACGTTCTTGGCTCCGTGCTGGAGAAGCAGACGACAAATGCTGTGGCCAGAGTCGCGGGTCATGCCAAACATGAGATATGTCTTATTCGGAGACATGAGATCTTCCTCAACCAAATAGTTGACGGTCTTAAGGGCATCTCTGTTGCTTTTCCAGTCAATGATTTGGAACTGTCGCACGGAACCTGATTGCTGCTGAAGGTCTTTCAATGAGACTATGCTGGTCCGATCCGATAATGTCGGGGTATCCTTCGCGATGAATGCTGTTGCGAGTTCCCATAGGGGTTCGATTGCGAGGAAATCATTCCCCTGCATGACGGTTTGCGAGCTGAACATGTTGAACGCAGAATAGTAGTTTCCATAGCTCGAGACGGTGGCGGAAATTCTCCGTGAGAAGTCTTCGTCTTCTGGATTGAAATTGAACACGCAAGCGTCTCGCGGGAAAAGCTTCTTTAGATCTCTCATCGTGGCGCGCGGATGCAGGAAGCGCAATGTGTGGCCGCGGGATCCTTCAAGTATCTTGGCGTATCGTGACTCTTCATCCGCAGAAACTGTGTGCATTATCGTAACTTTGAGGCATGGGACCTCTTTCGAAGCTGCCACAGCTACTAAGCACTTCGTGAATTCTACCTCGGGATCGATGAGGATAACTCGGCCACTATGAGATCTCGACGAGGCAATGGCGAAACTTGCGACATATCGGATAAGCTGATGAATGATCATCAAGCTCGGGCGCCTATCGTCATCAAAAGATATAATTTGCGTCGACGGACACTTGATGTATGATGAGTTCGTACTCGACACGGCGGCTACTCGCGTCCCGTGTACCCATTCTCGTCCTACACAAACGTAGCCAGATGTAACTCCGTTGAGCTTGAAAGGCAATGCCGTGCTGTAATCAACCTGGATGAGCTTTTCTTCAGGCGGAACCACCAGCTTGTACGCATTCCGTTCTCCTCCTCTGAGTTCAAAACGGAGAGAGTCGTTGTCAGATAGACGTGGCACGACTTCCACGCATTTTCGTAGAACATTAACGGGTTCTGTTACGATACGGCGCACTGCGTTAACTCTATCGTTGGCGGCTTTCCATGGTACGACGCGTGGAATAAGACGCTTTCCCTTTTGCATATGGATTTCTGGTTCAAATGCCGATAACGATTCGGTATTCTGACTTCTCTCAACCGAAACCAGCTGGGAAAGGGCGAATAGTACGGTCATGGCCTGGGAATCGGTCTCATTTGAGTCTAGATCCAGCATTTGTAGATGTAGAGTTGGGATCTCTGCTGCGATTGTACGGAGGAAGCCGAAACTTGCGGCATGCTCTGGATTTTGACTCCGAGAACCACGTGTCACCCAGAGAACGGTCAGTGTGGGCCTCATAAGAGCGCGAAGCTGGTTGATTCTATGTTGCGTCAGATTCGACATGAGCGGCTCGTCGAGATCAGCTAACACAACGGCAGCGGTGCAAGTTTCCAATTCTTGGGTGCTCGCCTCATCTAGTGAACGGGACTTTATGTGATCGCAAATACCACTGAGATGGGCCTCCAAATCCGGAACTAGCTGATCACCACGTTCTGTAGATAATCCTCTGATCAACAGCACTTCACGCGTGGTGGTACTATTTCTGATTGCAGGCGGAACGATAAAAGGCGTGGGTGGGCGAAACTGACGCACGAGTACATAGCCAACGCCGTGAAATTGATCCGAATTCTGGGCTTGCCGGACAAAGCCACACATCTCTTGGATGTCTGGCCATCGTGGTGGTGTCGGGGGACGTTCGTCACCTTTATCGGGCAGTGGTTCCCATGGAGGGCTGAATGTAGGGGCAAACTGGTCGAGTATAATAAGGAATCCACCGGGTTTCATGATTCGGCTTATATTATCCAGTATCTTGTCAGCCGTGTCATCATCCAACAGTGTGGCTGGGAGCAGCACAAGATCCAATGAGGCATCAGGCCCGATTTGATCTTCCAGCTTGTCCGCGGGATCGACGTCTTTTATCTCAACTCCCTCGATAGATGTGATCATTGAGTCCTGACCGTCAAAAGATGAGCTTAGTGCCTGATTTCGGCCGACGATGAAAGATTGGAAGGTGTCCCCGATCACAGCTAGTATAGGTCGACTAAGTTGAACTTGGGCCGTCTCGAGGCACAGAATGTTCATCCAAGCATAACGGTGGACGATCTGTTTCATGATCCTGCCAACATGGTTTTGGAAGGCACCAACTTCGCGCGCGCGTTCCACAATAGACGGCAACTTCTTGGACAGTCGGGTCGAATCCAGTACACCCATATTCATCACCAACTTCAAGTAGTCTGGATGATTGGCATACCGTAACATCCTGTGGATGCTCTCTTGAGTCTCACCGGACCACATTTCCGCTACGCCTAGACTGGTATCGTCCGAGGCACGCATATCGGGATCAAAGTTCTTCTCGAGGCAGAATGTGGCGATTCGGCAACACTGCTCTGCTAACAAGTTATCATCATAATCTGTAGTAACATCTTCGATACGAAGAATCGCGTCAGTGGGGTCAACATCCGTCGCGGTATAAAGATACAGTTCCAAGTCATCTTTCGGTTGCGTGTTAGCTATGGCGCGGACGGTCAAGTCTTCCACTTGAACTTCCGTTTGCCCATGGTTATTGAAAATGGATATGTCGACGGAAATTGTCGCTTGGGATTCAAGTGGTGCTGTACGGTGAGTGGTGTGTGTATCGACGGTCAGCACAGCATTAGGGTCTGCCACATTATTACCGTCCAATACGGCAAGGTTGAATTGAATCCGGCCGATTCTGGTTGGGAGGAAAGGTGCCCAGAGCGAACCGTCACCTGGGGAGGCGTACGACAAAAACGCGCATTGAAAACACGAGTCCAGGGTGGCTGGACTGCTCTGTAATGTCGTAGTTTCTTTGGGGTGAAATCGATCGACAGTTGCTGAGCAATACTCGTAACGACGCTGAATAGAATTCAGAGCCTTAAAAGGACCGGTATAATTCAGCCCAATGGTTTTCATCATTTCGTAAAAAGCGCTGGGATCCGCGGGTAACGTCTCCGACAAGCTGGGTTGTCTTTCTGGTAAGGCGCTCATTGAAGGGCTGCCCAGAACGATGCGCAAATTTCCACAGGCGTGCTGCTTCATCTTGATCGTGCCATCTGCGGGACATGAATATAACGTGAAGTTGGCCTCAACTTCGGTTGTGTTATCCTTGATGTTCGACAAGATGTTAAGGCAAAACAGCGTCTCGACGCCGTGCGAGTCTCTGTTAATAGCAATGCCACTTAGGATCTCGATATCTCTAAGTTCAACTAATGATGCCGGACGACCGGCAAGGAAGTACCGGGCCGCGTCGACGGCCATGATGCAATAAGCCGAGGCAGGCAGAAGGGCCTGGCCTTGAAAACTGTGGTGTTCGAGCCATGGGATCTTGTCAAGCTTCAAGATATTTCTCCACTTCATTTCATAACCATTATCGTCCCGGCTTCGCGTGCCTAGGAGCTCGTGAGGCGCGTCAGTCTTGAAATGATACTGGCGGGAAATTCTTGATTCGCGCCAGTAGGTACCCGAATGATCGAATGGGTAAGGAGGGACGTTATCGAGTCGTGAATCGAGCAAATTGCTCAGAGGCGAGTTTGCAATGTAGCTCTGGAGGTCCAGATTGGCGCATCCGAAGTTTGACCACATAAATCCTAGGAACTCTGCAACAGATGCATTGGGTTTGAATCTGCTCAAGGGATAAGCGTACAAAGGAGTGCGGCCGAGGGCCTTCATGATCTGTTTGATCGGGGTTTGAAGTGCCGGATGTGGACCGACCTCTATAACGCAGTCGAATTCATTGCCGGGCTGAGACAGAGCATATTTCACGGCATCGGAAAACTGGACTTGATTGACCATGTTGTCCGCCCAGTATTGGCAATCCAAATCTTGTGCTCCACTCCGAGGACGACCCTCAACACTCGAGACCCAGACGGTTTTGTTCCCCTCTGGAATCGGCGAGACACCATATTCCTTCATGGCCTGGATGTAAGCGACTGCGGGCGCCGCCATGTGGTTTGAGTGGTAAGCAGTGTCCACGTGTAGTGGACGCACGAACTGGTCCTTTAGTCGTAACTGCTCCTTGGCCAGATTAATGGCGTCTAGATCTCCTGAAATTGTGACGAGCTCCGGTGAATTAGTTGCTGCAATGCATATTCGGCCACCAAACATAGGATCGCTACACAGACTCAATGCTTCACTTTCTGATAGTCCGGCCGCCAACATGCCGCCTTTTTGGCCATCAGCACCAGAGGCAAGATGAGCAACCATGCCCCGGTAATACGAGATAACAATTGCGTCTTCTGCGGAAATTTTACCGGCCGCATAAGCGGCAGCGATCTCGCCAGATGAATGTCCGACGACTGTATGAAAGTTGATGCCAATGCTTCGCATGAGGTCGACTAGAGCGATCTGGACTGCTGTGCAGAGAGGTTGAGACACCGCTGCTTTCGTGATGTGCGATCCATCGTCCTCATCCATGATCATTTCCTCCAATGTCCAGGAGCATGGGTTGGGGCAAGTCTTGAGAACAGCATCGAGCTTCTTAATACTGTCGCGGTAAACGCTGCTCTGCAGCAGGAGAGACTTAGACATAGCCTTCCATTGTGCTCCCTGGCCTGTAAAGATTCCCAGGATCCGAGGTGGCGACTTTGTTGCCTTGTTTCGAATAATACGATTGTCGGGAATTGTTGGCTCTCGCAGGAGGGAGTTCAGTTCTTCGAGGGCTTGGGTAGTAGTGGCTGCACAAATGGCAACGCGATACGGAAGACCCGCGCGGCGATGGAATTGATGCCATGCTAGCTCATGAATATTGATGTCTTGGTTCTTGTCCAGATAAGCTTTGTAGGATTGAACGACGTCTCTCAAAGACTTCAGCGAAGCTGCAGAGATGATAATTGGCAGGGGAAAAGGGAGGCCGACGTGAGGATCAGATTGTGGCTGTGCCAAGATGCCGGATCCGGTGGTGGCTTGCTCAGCTTGACCAGTAATATCGATCGGGTGAGACGGCCCAACTCGGGTGACGGCATCTCCGGCTCCGTGGATCTCCGGGTCGTAAGCTTCAATGATAGCATGTGCGTTAGCACCGCCGAAACCGAACGAATTGACGCTGGCTCTACGCGGTTGACCCGGAGCGGGCTCCGGCCAGGCCTTCGCGGTTGTGGGTATTTCAAGGTGTTTGTAGTAAGGTTCCACCTGTGGGTTGAGAGTCTTGAAATGAAGATTTGGCGGTACAACTCCATGCTTCATACCCCAGACTACCTTCAGTACACCAGCGAGACCGGCGGCAGCTTCTGTATGTCCGATTACTGTCTTGATCGAACCAACCAGCAACTTCTTGTCGGAGGTGGGCGATGGTTGCTCTACGTCATTATCAGCATTAGAGTTGGCAAAGAAAGCTTCATGGATTGCGGCGGCTTCCCGGGGATCACCAGCTGCAGTACCCGTGCCGTGGGCCTCGAAATATTGGCATCGATCAGAAGGGTTTTTTGGATCAAGACCAGCTCTCTGGTATGTCGCTCGGATAAGGCCTGCTTGGGCGGCTGGGTTCGGCATGGTGATGCCGTTTGTCTTGCCGTCTGCATTGGTGCCGACTTCGCGAATAATGCCCTCGATTCGATCACCGTCTGCGAGAGCACGAGACAGGGGTTTGATGAACAACGCTGCGAAACCTTCACCACGTGCGTATCCGTCCGCGCCGGAGTCCCACATGTGGCACTTTCCGGAAGGGCTAAGCATGTGTAGAGCAGACTCGACAATGAACTGCTCAGGGGTGAGCATCAAGTTCGCACCTGTGACGCAGGCCATGGTGCATTCACCGGCACGCAAGGCTAAGATGGCCAGATTCATTGCCACGAGACTGGAACTGCAGGCCGTGTCGATGGTCATGGAGGGACCATTGAAGTTGAAGAAGTATGAGATCCGATTGGCCATGATGGCTCGAGAATTGCCAGTGGCGAAATACTGTGAGGTAGTGAGCTCGTCCCGAGCAGAAAGGGTCTCGTAGTCTTGTGTCATGCATCCCGAGTAAACGCCAACATTCTTGCCGCTGTATCGACTGGGAGGGAAGCCAGCAGACTCCATGGCCTCAAAGACGACCTCGAGCAAAAGACGCTGCTGAGGATCCATGGCTTCGGCCTCGTTTGGAGTGATGTTGAAAAGGCTTGTGTCGAAGCGCTTGATGTCTTGGTCTAGCCAATATGCTTTCGTAGAATCGGTAGTACCATGATACTCACCGTCCTTGTGGTAGAAGCCACCGGCATTGAACCTGTCGGGCGGGACCTCGCGGGAAAGATCAGGGGCCTGGCACAGAAGGTCCCAGAGCTTGGATGGCGAAGTCGCAAGACCCGTGAAGCGGCAACCTGCGCCGACAATGGCAATAGGCTCCGAGGGCTTAGATGCAGAAACCATTTTCGGATGCAAGAATGAGATCTAGAAAGTACGGGTAGGGATGAGAGGAAAGGGGGTAGAGAGGCTGAATCGGGTATGTCGTGTACAACGGAAGTGTTCAGAAGTCAAGCTTTGCTGATGAAGTACAATGCTTTGATGATAGCGGCCACCGAAGAATTGACAAAGGACAGAAAGATGATTGAAGAGGGATGACGATTTCCGAAAGAACAGAATTGGGTTTACCAGAAGGTGGACACGAAAGAAGAATGTGACACGATTGGGATGGAGAGCGGGCTTAAGTAGGAAGGAAAGGGTAGGAGACAGGAAGACAGAAAGTCGTATAGACTGGAGAGTGACAATGGGTGAATGAATATGGCGGCCGGAGCTGGTAATGGTAATGGCAGAGGCATTGAGTGCCCAGCGTGGAGGGCAGGTGTTTGACGGAGGTACCTGTACTTAATGGGATGGGCCTATTAGGCATGACGGGACAATAATAAGGTACCAGATAATGTACTGAGGCACCCTCGGGACTATGGGCAGTTAGTCGAGACGCTCTCTGATCACCTATGGATACAGGTCCTATGGGCGAAGGGCAATTGGCAATTGGCAATTGGCAAAGGGCAATGGGCAATGCGTACCACTTTACAGCATATTACAACCGTGATGTACAATGGCTGTTCGACTCCTCCGTATGCTCTGATTTTTTCCTGCGTGGCACCGAAGCGTGCGTGCTACTTTCTATGTCTCAGGGACTCTTTCGAGATATCATGGGTTTATGGAGAGACTGGGCAGTAGAGAGGGACCGGTGTCCAATATACTAGCTATGCCTAGTTGCACGAAGGAGAGAGAACGGGGCTCTAAATTCAGATCACGAAGGCCGCGCTAAGCCGGAGTCTTATTGTAGGTGTTCCCTTTTGTTGAAGCTCTTCAAAGGATCGAGTACCTCACAGGAGAACGAACAATGGGAACGACCCTGAATGTATTATGTACCCCTATACCGTGAGACACACCACCCTTTCCACAGCTGTGTAATGGTAGTAACCACCATAATACGACAGTGAGTAGCCCTGTAGAGGGGGGAAATACTGGCAGAGTGCCGTAAAGCCGGTTAGGAGACACTACCACGCGAGCTACACTGAGCAATTCCCCTGCTTCCCCCTGTGAGGGTCGTCACCGACCCGGTCCTGAACCGGAAGATAACAATAATAAGCACCGGTCTTTGAGATTCTACGTGTATATAGATAAAATAAAATAATATAGAAGGTAAATACACCCGTAGAGGTGAATAAACCCCTAATCCGCCCGCCGGCGCTCCAGCGGCGGGAACACCGGCACGGCATGTTCTGGGTCAGCTTTGGGTATCAGGTTGGAGAAGTCGACTCCTTGTGCGACTGTACTCTAAACGCCGGCTTCTGTTCTCGAGGAAGTCTCGTGGAAGCCACCCCGAGTCCTTTCCCTTCGTGTTATGCCAGCCGGTGATGAGCCTCAACCGGGGCATCATCATCCTGTCCATCACAGCCGTAGAAACCAAGTGACAATTTGTATGATTAGGTACCATGTCACATGATAGTATCTCCCTATCTAGGTACTTAGCCTAGTCGTCTTGAAGTAACTGGTACCTGTACCGATGATATCAACATCTGTACCCAAGTAGCGATATCTAACCGTGCCGGCCTCGGCGCCCCGTTGTAGCTGAAGGGCAGGGAAACCGCGGGGACAACTGTAACAGCTCGACGGGCAGTCGCGACGGGCAAATGCTACGATAGCATCATCAAGCATCCGCAGTCGGTGCTCGACGCTCGTCATACCGCGGCACGTGGCGTCTCTCTGTCGCGCCTGCCGGGTGCTGCCATACACTACATCTATTTCGGGCAGGTCTTCTGGCGGGTCCTGTTTCTTTAGGGATCCCTTTATTTAAGATAACGTCGGAGCCGTCGTGTCATGAAACCTGCTGTGTTGATTGAGGTGGTCTAAGCTAGAATGACACACTTCGCAGTCAAACCGCATATCATGTTTCTGCCACCATCTTGTTCTACCTAAGGAGCTCTGATGGCAGATACAGTAAGACGCGTGGGCTTCAAACTACGTAGATACTCCGCTGGCGTAGATTTAGAAGACTGAGGGCATTCTTCTCGGCCCGAGGCTCGTGGAAGCGGTTCAATGGAAGGCCCGCCTTGATTGAGACATCATACATGGAGTCGCACAACGCCTACTGCCATCTCGTGAAGGCAAGAGCTGTATTGCCTCCGTCATCGGGCCCATCATCGGACCAGTTATCGCTCGTGGTTTAGGTTCGCTGGGAGCGTAAAGTACTATATATATTTCTAGAAGGCACTACCGAACTTGATGGTGCTTGAAGTGGCTTGCCCCTATTCATGTTCTCCCGCCGACACTACCGCTGGCCTTCTCTCGGGATAATGGCCACCAGCCTGCCCTCCGAATATCCGATATCGTTCCGATATTCCTTACATGAGAACTGCATCCTCTACAGTATTCTAAGAAGCAAGCTTCACGATTATTTATTTGTGAGTTGCGGTGTCCTCGGGTCGCATGAGTCCAATCTTGATGGGCGGAGGGATTAGTATCAATCTAGGATTGGATAGTGGATTTCAGCCTACAGGGCCTAGAGGATTCTTATTATCCGTAGATGTCTTGAAAGCAATCCGTATCTACGATGTCTTCTTAGATTCGAGAGTTGGAGGCAAGCCTACCTAGTTTCGTCAGACACGTCACAGCCAATATGAATTCAAACTCTGTTCCAGATCCCTCAACCGTTCTGGATGACTTGTTATCCCTTTGGGGTTCATCAGTCCCGTGTCGCGGCAAGCTGTCCTCGCACGCGTTTATCGTGCTCCAATATAGACTCCAGCCCTGAGCATCTTGACGACAGGCGGTTCGTCAATGGTAATTCCTAGATCTGAGATGTAGTCAACTCATGAACATAGTTTCCGCGGCATCCTCTAATAAAAGGGGGGGAAATTCTACCACCGTGGTTTTACCTACTTTGGCGAATAGCTGAAGCCACTCAGATCCCGGACTCAAGCTTACCGCGCTATCAGTACTTCATATTCGAACCCAATGGGATGTGTTCGATGTTTTTCTCTTAGATGGAATCGTTAGTTCCGAGGAAACGGGTAGTTATGGCGCAAAAGTTGGTTACTGGTTACGGGATTCGAATTCGAAAATAACTTGGTACGTACTTCGGATGGCGCGCCAAGACACCCTACCGATTGTTCGGGCCATCTTATTGCTCGGCCACTCAATGTACACTTGGGGGTTTATTATAGCTAGGTAGGCGTACGGTGCCCCTGAATGACCGAGCAACGGGGGAACGCGTTAAAATGCCAAGACGACAGGTATACAGGCCAGAAACGCGTAAATAGTTACCATACACGCATCTGCTTGTCAGGGCAACTTTAAGTGGCCGGGAAATGCGAGCACCCGAACTGTAGGGTAACGTCGTTAACACGAATTGCAACGTCTTGGCCCTCCAACGGCCAAGAGGGAACACAAGCTTCAACAACCTCATCTTCGAAGTATTTCCAAGATCTCTCGGGTTTCTTGCTACTGTCTATGGCCACGGTAGTGCCTACAGGCTTTCGATCTCGGAATACACATTAATCAGATGGGAAGATAATTTCGTGAATGCGCGCTGATTCTCCTGTACCATATCATCCAGAGCTAGGGAAAAATACAAAAATACACATGCCCGAACAAGAGGAAATGTGCGATGGCCTAATTTTGGAGTTCCTGGGATACAACGGCCTTCTCGTGTAAGGGTGTGGGCGTATGGCGTTCGAAGAAGGAAATAATCAAAGGCCGCGGGCGCACCGCTAATAAGACACCCCCTCCCCCCTCAGCCCATGCATCGGTTCAGAGACCTCGGGTATCTGGGTCACATTGTGACAGATCTTGCCCGCGATCGTTCAGATTCCCAGGCTTTAGTCGCGCGTGCGACGCGAACGAAACTGCAGGTAATTCTGGTTGGTTTTGGCGCTTTCGGGGGTTCATGATCATTCTGTAGGGTATCGTGATTATAAATTGCCGTCATTTGGAATCATCTTGGTAGTATTGGCAGATGGTCGATTAATCAGCGCTGTGATGGATATCCGCTGAGTACTGTCCTATACGTGCGGAATATATTGAGGCTCGTCGATGTCGAGGGCCAAGGTCCATGCCTCCTAGACTTGCGCTTGTGCATAGGTCGTGCCACAACAATGGTGCTGTGCCACGCGATTTGAAATGCCCTCTCGACATTTTGCAGCATCGTGAGACATGTATCGAGATCGGGAGCTTTTGGAGAGAGATGATTGTGTACGTCGTAGATCTGGAGACTTGAAAGGGGAGATCAGCTAGCTAGGATTAGGCGTTGGGGTAGGATATTATGTATCGTACTTTAGCCGACGTCTTGCTCGTTGCTTGATATCGACATCTGTCAAGGTTGCAGGAGAGACATCGGGCGGGCACATGATAAATAGGTAGTGTCTGGATTCCCACACGGGTAGGAGCCTCTGCAGTTCATGGACTATGGCTGGTTAGATTTTCATCCTAGCGATAGCTTGATCCCGGCGGCCTCGACGTAAAACTACCATTCGGCGGGATTGACGGGTTACAACCATGATTTACAAAATCAGTGACTCGGCCGGTCACGCCTCGGAGCTATGATGTGATCGCCTCACCTAACTTCCATTCCAAATGCCCACGTGAAGAGGCCGCCCAGAGACAATGGAAGTCTTGCGCTGGCGGGTAGTACAGAGGTGTCTCGCTTTTTTTTAACATGTGTCTTAGAATCCCTCGACTGAAACGAGGGTATAATACACGGAGCACACAAAACTTCCCTGGTGGGTGTTGAGGTAAAATGGCATTGTATTCTTCGGGGTTTGGTTTGGATCTTGGTAAACTACGTCTCCTAACACCGCATCTGCCCTGCCCAGCTGCTTCTCGGGGATGCGTCGTGGCGTGCGTATACGATATTGTGAACAGACGCCAGTTGAGGACCTTGGTCCTGAGGAGTAAACTTGTGCGTTAGAGTATTAATTCGGTTCGAGCGCGTGGTGAAGACTTAGCGTCGATACTTTGGAGTAGGACCTCCATGGGGTCGAGACCCTACCCCCACAGGCCGCACGCATAATGGTACCAGTATCCCATTTCCAATCTGAACAACGTCCCTAAACGGAGTAATGACAAAGCGTACAGGTGTTCTCGACGCATCGGGGTGTCCGAGATCCGAGGGCGCTGCCGAAGAACCCCATCGTTACTTATTTCCGACGGCCCGGACTCGAAACGGGGTGCAACACGGGTCGGTTCGTACTAGAATCAGGGAGAGGATGGGCGCTGATTGTCACTGAGCGTTTGAATGCTATGCTTGACCTGGCTCTGGTTTCTGCATGCCTTTTTATCTTGCACGTTCTCTCGTTTCATGCCCAATCAGCGTCCTTGATGCGATATAACACATCGTATTACTTGTTGTGATGAAAAGGGTTGAAAGGGTGATATATGGAAACTGGACATCAGGTTACTTCTTGAAGATGTTGGAGGCCTCTGCGTGTTATGGAATATCCGAACACTCCTCTGTAGGGCGTCAATCCCGACAGCGAAAAATCACGGCCTAGCTGACATGAATATTCTGGTAGGAAAGGATGACGATCTATTTTAGAAAAAGCAGACCTAAATCAAGGGAGAATACTATATACCTACCTACTTAGGTTCTCCCATACGCGCATATTCAGAAAAATAATACTGGTCCTTCCGTGGAACGTGATCAAATATCTCATGTAGAAAACTCCCGCTTTGCAGTACATGAATCAAAAAGAGAGGAATTTCTCGAACCCTCCTCACTGCCCTGCTCCAGGGGACTAGATAGTCATATGACCGCGATGTGGTGGCCTGGTTCTTGGTGGATCAGGGGAATGGCATTGCCGAATAATTATGATTATGATACCTGATAGACTGGCCAAGGCCCACGGGTGCCCCTAAGTGCCCTGTTGAGAGTCGGGACTCTGTCATCATTCCCCAACACCAAAGATCTCAAGATGTATCCTGTCCTGGCTCACATCGTGATCGCGGAGATATTGCTTGATGTCTGTCATGAACGGCTTTGGCCCACATATGTAGTATTGCGTAGTCGAGTCGTCCGTGAACAAGGACGCTGGGTTGACTTTACTCAGATCCATTCGACCCTCGAAGTCGTAATCGACACCTTGGACTTCAGCATCCGTATGTGTAGATAGAAACGTGGTGGCCTGGATGTTAGGCTTCTCGCAGGCGCGCTTGTAGACGTCGGTGAATGCACGGACTTCGGAACTGTGAGCACCGTGTATCAATGAGATCCTCCTCGAAGACCCTGCGGCCATGGCGGTGTTCAAGATAGAGACCATAGGTGTGATGCCCACGCCTGCGGAAATGAGTACGAGAGGTGACTCTTCTCCTATCTGTGCGATGAACTCGCCGGTGGGATGTGTGAGCTCCACCACATCGCCCTCATGGACTTCGTCATGCAGCATGTTGGATATCAGGCCGGGCACGCCCACGTCCTTGCTTGTATGTCTCCTCACACTAATCCTATAATAATCGCGCATGGGAGCATCACTCAGCGAATACTGCCTTGCCTGCCGCACGCCTAGTTTGGGAATGTATAGCTGCAAGCTGATGTATTGCCCTGGTAGATACTGAGGGAGGGCCACGCCATCTTCGGGCACGAAATAGAAGCTCGTGATCTCCGCAGACTCGACTACCTTTTTCTGGACTTTGAAGCGTCGCCAGCCCGCCCAGTTCTCAAAAGAAACGTATATCTGGTGTTCTCGGTTGATGAAAATATCGGCGAGAACCGCGTACGCTGCTGTCCACTAATTATTTGAACCTTGGGTTAGTGGATAGGTTATTATAATGCTCGCTGGGATTCAACTTACAGCATCGACTATCTCCGGCGTGCACGCGTCGCCCAATACGGTTGCCACGGCTTGGAGTAGGAATTTACCCACGATGGGATACTGCTCGGCCTGGATACTCAGACTTGCATGCTTGTGGGCAATATGCTCGACGGCGCTACTGAGTTTCGCAAGATCATCTATGTAGGTGGCGTAGGCGAGAACCGCGTTAGCAAGAGCACGAGGCTGAGCGCCAAGGGTCTGGTCGGTGTTGTTGAAGATATTGCGAAGCTCAGGGTTTCCGTTGAATAAATTTTTATAGAACAGGCTGGTGATTGTTACGCCGTGTTGCTTTAGAGCTGGTGCCGTCGCTTTCACTAAGGCTATCTGAGATGGCGTCAGGGTGGCGGCCATGGTTCGATTCGAGACTCGGGACTTGGACCTTTTGCCTGATATGAGTGTAGTTGTGTCCGGGTGTAGATTATGTTGACAATGGAAAGACGTCAGAAGACTAAGGTCAGTGCAGAGTATCTTAGAAGTGCTTATGATGTGTACTACCTATATCTTCGACTGGAGGCTGGCCGGAAGTATTGTTGGTATATTTATATAGCATGCCAGCCCAGCGAAGAGGCATGAACCTCCGATGGCGCCGTCGCCCCATGCAAACTACTACCAACGAGTACATTGGGTAGGTAGGTATGAGCCAACATCCACTTCGCATTGCCTCGACAATATCTAGATCACGGGTGATGTTCTTGTGCGATCGGCAAGGAAGCAAGACACTGGCTGGTGACGTGAGCTGATACCGGTCGAATGTTCTCACCGGCGAGTGGCGACTGGGATGTGATATGTGGATGCGGAATGCTCCATCGCTCCCAGAAATTTGCCGGAGTGCCCAACCCTGTCAGATACGTTTGGCTATCTCAGCGGTTCCCCAATCACCAACACCTCTGTTGGTAGTTGCCGCGATAACTAACGTGCCGCAACATGTTGGCCCTGTTATTCGGCTGGCAACTCAACGGCGCCACTCGCCCATGTATTAAGGGGGTCGAATCGTAGGGCCAAGACAATCTCGCGCTCTTCACATGCTCTGGCAGCTGCAGGCGCCTCTAAATTGATGCCATGAATGTCAACGCCACCTGCGCCGGATACGCTGACCATATTTCGACTCGTTACGGGCATTCGCCAGCAATAACAGACGGCAGGGACAGGTGTGAGAGGACCAGCTAAGCCAAGCAATCTCTGCTATGTGAAGCGAACGCATTGCCGGTCGTCAGAACTTGGCAGGCCGAGTCAACCCGGGGGCCTACGCTAATACAGAACATCATCACTGATTCTCTTCAGAATGGTGCTGGTGGTGCCATGGTCCATCGGGGGTGGCCGAGATGGGCAGACTGGTCAACTATTCGAAGGTCTAGAACAAGACGCAGATACTGTGTGGATGTTAATCAATACACTGTCCGAGACGAAATTCCTGTATGTATGCTCCCTAGTATACGATGTAGACACACTGTCAATCGTGACTTAAATGCACTGTACCGTTTGCACCTCATGCTTACCTACATAATCACGGTTAAATGCAAATACCCGACGACTCCGAGGAGCACTGGACTCAGCTCGCCGCCAATCACCCGTCGCGTGATTAAGTATCATTGAGAAATAAACGACGAGACATTGCCGCAGCCAAGCTTTTTCTTCCGCTTTGCCACAAACTAGGATCCGGTTGCGGACCTGCACGTTTCATACCCTCCCAAACCAGAATCATCCCGCGGGAGAGCACCTCAATTGCTACCAGCGGGGCGTCCTCCTGTCCGATACGAACCTACCAGGGCGGCGGCGCAAATAGCTTTTGGGCATGTCGACCCCAAGTAGCCTCTAATCTAGCCGGCTTTGGAGCGGTATGGGGTTAAGATGGGGTTTCGGTGGTGTGATACTCTCGGTCAAGCGGGGAGTCGAGCGATACGACCACCCACGTGAGGTTTCGATGATGCGACGCCCGCAAGCAGACTAAGGTTGGAGCAGTTAGGATTATTGCTAACCCTGCCCCGCTGGTAGGTATTGCAGCGATGGTCCGATTCGATCCCGGTGGTGAAAACTATGTTTTGGCTATCAGTGTCCGAGGCTCGTCGGTCTATGCAAGGTGTCGGACCCATCGCCGACACCCTCTATAGGCCTTGGCCGATAACACCACCGGAATCGTCGAGCCCAGGAGCCAGTTCTTGCAAGTCCGCGGGCTTGGTTGTGGCACGATATGAGAACGGTCCTTCTAGGTCTACTTTATTCTGGCATCTCCGGTTCAGATCGGTACAGTTCAGGATATACCTAGGTATGCACTTGTGATTTCGGATGATCCGGTTCACATTGCTAGTAAGATCTTCCTGTGTATCGTAAGGCTGATGGTGTCATCTCTAGGTTGTGTACCTGTTGGCGCCTGAACATAGCGACGGGATTCCGTCGGGATTACGGCTAATGGAGGAAACATATTATTATACTAAGGTATTATCCGAAACGAAGCACGATCCATCACCAACAAGAAGCCCGTCCGGTTGCGATAATCAAGGACAAGATTTGTTCAATTTTACACGCCACCATTATGCTTCAATTGGAGTCACTCTGAGGCGGAGCTGATGTCTGACGGCAAAATCAACGCACGCTGTTAATGACCGTACGGTTATAACAGGTATATATACTATCCATGACATCATGTAATCCCGAGGAGATCCCGTAAAGGCGCGAAGACGGATTCCGTCGCTGTATTGGCCGCCCAATGCTGCATTTCTTACTATGTCAGCAGCCACGGTAGGCAGTCAGACCTTACATACCGCGACGACATCCACCGTCGAATGGAAACAGAACTCAAATGAGCTACAAATGTAGCACTTGACGTCTTCAAGTTCCATGACGGAAACGGCTGCCACGCTCCCACCTGGAAAGAACACTGCGGCAATATATCAAAACGCCCACCATATGCCCTAATGTTTGTTCAAGGGCTGCCCATTGGCGATATATCGCTGCCATCCCCTGGTGTCCTCAACCCGGCTGTAACCTCCGTAAAGCTCCGTGGAAGACGATTCTCATGCGGCTGGTACGGATATCCCGCTTCAATACGCGCCAAGTCGTTTACCCAACGACGGTCTCCATATAATTTCTTGTGGCCGAGCTCAACATCCGTAGTGAGTTTGGCAGCAAGATAATACCAGCAGAGAGCGTTCCCAACCGTACCAACTTCGTCGCTAACACCCACCGCGGCGGCGTGGCTCATACGTTTCCGCAGATGATGGTCAGTAAAGATGTCTAAGAGATGCCGCGCGACAGCTCTGTAGTCTCCCGGCTCGACTAGAAATGCGTTCTCGTTTTCTTTCACTTGGATGGGAATCCCGCCAGCTCGTGACGCGATCACTGGCCTCCCGGCATGTAGTGCTTCCGATACCTTGACCTCAAATCCCTCTCTCGTTGAGAGCTGAAGGACTACATGAGCATGCGAAATAAGTGTGTTGAGAAGCTGGTCGTTAGCCTGTAGGCGCATGATACTGATATCGGCGAGGAGCTCCGGACTCTTAAACTCGACCTGGTTGAGAGCTTCGTCAAATACCATCCCGGCATCGGGATCGTCGATGGAACTGTTCGCAGCTCTAATACACCCATTATCAACGCTTGAAAAGGTATGGCGACACTCTATCATAACCACTTACAGTACCAGTTGAGGGGTATCTTTGATATCCAAGCCGGCCTTTTTTGCGAGCTTTCGAAACTCTGCGTACGCATCTATGACGGTAGGGATGCCCTTCGCCGGGTCGAATCGAGCAATTTGGACAATATAGCTGCCTGCGAACTATGTGTTGGACACTGGTGACCGTGAAATGGAAGTTTGTGCTTACGATCAGGGTATTGGAGTTTTGTCCTTTGTCCTAGTCTTAGCTTCCTGAAATTTCTTCGAGCGTATCCAGTGGGAAACTCACATTCGATGAGAGTCGCACTCTCGGTTGTACAAACTGAGATAATAACTACTATCCCATCGACTAATTGGTTTGTTTAGGCCATCCAGCCTTCAACGAGTAAGCAAATCGCCTCCATTTTCGAAAGTGACAAGAACGCTCTCACCAGTCCGTGGTCGCCGGCATGTAAGCAACCATATTCCCATTCACTTCTTCGGGAACAAAGTCGGGAATAGGATGTGAAATGAACAGATCCGAGAGTCGAATCGCTGCCCATAAGAATTCCCACACTTCCCTCTGAGGCGAACCTTCAAGCCTTATCAAATCGCCGCGGATTTGAATGTGCGACCGGAATATGACGGGTCTGTTGGGGGTGAGTGTCTTGATGAGTGGAATCAATGTAGGCATCTGTGGATCATCGATCTTAACGATTGATGTGTTAGCCTGATGTTGGTTCAGGGGAAGAAACGCACGACTAAATGTTCCATATAGATGAGGGTACCACAACAACTTACGACGATAATATGTGCACCGCCTTCTTCAACCGGACGAAGCGGTCCTCCTGGAGAGAGCCAGTTGCTCTCCGCATTATGAGATATCCATTCGCTTATCATATCTCGCTCATCTTCCGTCAACCGCTGTCCGGGATGGCTGACACCCTGGAGAATATTGTGCATATTCTTGGTGCTTCGAAAGACTCCCGGTCGTGGTTTTGGTACTGTAGAAATTAGCTGACGACATCCGCGCCACAGACGGAAAAGCACGGGGGGGGGCGTGATCACTCACCATACCAGCACAGATCGACTCCTAGCAGGATCGAGAAGCGACGTACTTGGACATCACAAGTCAATTATCTATACGACATCTTGTGAGAGCTCGAGATAGGGGCACCGAGAAAAAGCACTTAAACCAAAAACAAACGGTTTCCGTCCCGATCGCCTACTCGAATCGGGGGAAGCGAGACATAATTCTCATTGGCACTTACGAGCGTGTCGCATGAGAGCCACCCCGCCCCCTTGCGGAGTAGAACTGAAAAATGCGATTTTGATCCTGTTCTTCTTCAATATCGTGGCGAAATGCATCATGGCGTTCCAAGTCGGTTCACCGCAGGTCCTTCGATGGTTTTCCAGCGAAGCCATGGTGATTTTGAAAGATGGATCGCCCAGAACCATACCTCGAAACCCAACCTGAAGTATGGGAGCGAGAGAGGGCCCAAAAAACCTTTGGCCACGGTTAGCTAATCTTATGGCCGAAGGGATTTGGACTA
Source organism: Xylaria intraflava (assembly GCA_022385655.1). Taxonomy (NCBI): domain Eukaryota; kingdom Fungi; phylum Ascomycota; class Sordariomycetes; order Xylariales; family Xylariaceae; genus Xylaria; species Xylaria intraflava. The sequence goes on from MU279778.1 coordinate 151,347, forward strand.
GTATACATACATGACTTCATCTTGAATCAGTAATTGCTCTGGCTCTAGAAGAAGACTCAACTGTTTTCGAAAGCACCCGCCGCTTGAGATTGTATTGTGCATATGGTATTGTCGCAGGAGTAATGGGGACGAGTCTGACGCAATAGTGCTCACCGCATTTGCGTGCCATAGAGTCGGCCTGTTCATCGACTTCGCTGTTAACCCAAAAGCGAGAGCTCTGCGTGCTATACGGAATCACGATGGGGACTACATCGAGATCCAACCAAAGCCGGGAACAGAGCTTGGGACTGATTTCCGCTAGCCTCTTCGGCATTGCAGCACCGACGAACTTCACGTTGTTCTCGTACTCATAGGTCCGACCTGCTTCGATTATAAAGTCGGCGATATGATCATTTTTGTGCGGGCTAGTCCTATCGAATGGCAAATGCTCGATCATGAAGTCGACCAAGTACGTGTGGTCGTGATACGCAATCGCCAGCACGGTCTTATTCTCGGCGACCATGTAGGAAATGCCGATGAAGAGCGGCTATAATAGAGAGCGTTAGCCGATCCCTCTTGATGTAACGGGTCAGGAATTATCGGCCGGACCGTCAGCGAGGGATCGTGGATATCCCGCTCGCCAGCTGCACCCCAGTGGTGCTTCACGACTGACGAGCTCGCGAAGAAGCCCGTGCTGGGGCGGCGGCCTGTAGGCATGATGCGTTACGTTTTCTTGTCGTGCGGTTTTTTACAGATGGTGAGGGCGTCCGCCGCGAGTAAAAGCTCAAAAAAAGACAGCCGAAGAGAATCTTCCTCCGTTGCCTGGAGGACAATAAGAAAGGGGATTGCATGATTGGGGGATTATATTCGAACAACTTGAAGCTGCTCTGCTAGACTACCTATACGCCGGGTCTTGTTAGCTTCATATCCTCCGCATCGCCGTGGATAGGTCACGATGACGCTTGTATCTACGGGATGACGTGCTACACCGAATGTTAGATAAGCGAGTGAAGATTGGGTTTGATGTGAATATGAGGATTGTATTAACTGATCTGTATCGGAAGGGCTCGGAGAAGTTCAGTCACTGAGATGCGTCTCGTAACACGACTGGCAGTCTAGTCAATCTAGATTTCTACCGAATGGAGTCTTCGCTTTCCGTCACTCTCTCCGTTTCGTCTGCGTAATCTGGCGCTACATCGAACCTCTCATTCTCGAGTTCCTCCCACTTACTCTATCAACATCTTCTCTTCTCACCCTTGCTTCTTAACTTTGGATATTTCTTCCCTCTTTAGGTCTTGCTATTCCTTCGGATTTCTCACCGCGGCGCCGGCGGACTTGCTCACCAAACTCTACGGAACGGAGACCGGCGTCTCTGACCTCAGCGCTTCCGTTTAGACTAGTCACACTAGCGACGCCGACTGCGACCACCGGCGCGGAACCGTAGATGTCATAACAGGACGGCGCTCACTACGGACTAGACATTGCGGATTGTAACCAGTTAAAGAAATAGCACGAAATAGGGAATTGAGACATCAAGCACGAATCCAACCTGGAAGAAGATGACTGGCTATGTATAAAATGAAAAATCAATCATTTAAAAGTCTCGAGCAGTCAAACTGCTAGCTATAGCCCATTGTAACGCCGCTGTAGTGATCGAAGCTTATGAATCCCTTTTCCGTCATCGTGGAGGTTTCGCACCGACGGTATTGAAAATGCGTCCGCGTTCGGTTAGGTATTTCTTCGGAGGATTCAACCCCGAGCGCATGAGAGACTTTCCTGGGACGTGGACGAGGGTGACTGCTCCGTGGATTGTCCTCTGTATATAGGTAGGCTTGTGATTACCTTCTTTAATCTAGTAGAAACAGCAGTATATGAGGTTATGTTTATCAAGTTAGCGTTTGTTGCCGGGGCTGGCATTGGAGAGTCATGAAGAGTCGGGTTTAAATCAATCGGCTGGCGTTGCTTGATATTACATGTCGATCTGGAGGGAATGAAGAACGAGTAAAGGCCATTTTCGTGATATCGCAACGCGAGGTACTTATAGGTAACAGGGGTTGATTCGCCCATCAGGACCTACCAAATGGTGCTCACGTATCTACGTCCGTACTATAACTGGAACCAGGGGACATTCCTAAGTTGCAATTGCTGATTAAGCCCATAGGACGTGGTTATAGGCCTTTGGTCTGGTTTGCTTGTCTATGCCGTCATCGTCGTCGTCGTCATCCTTGTTATCATCGTGTTACAGGATTCCGGAGCCCGGTGTCTTGGATCCCTCCGTGACGTCATGACTCGTCAGGTATGCTTGCAACACGCGAAATTGCTGCCAAGACCATGGTAACGGACGGTGTGCGGAAATAGCACCTCGTACTCCATACGGTCTTTAGGGATTCTATAGGGTGATTGCCTAGCAAGCATGGCTGCTCGCGCAGTGGCTTTGGCCGGCCTCATGTTTGGGATAAACGGCCGCTAGGCATTCCGTATTCCGTGCCCGGAGGTAAACAACGACCGGAGTATGTAACTATGCACGTGCTTATCTGGTGCTGTTATCTTATCTGTATTATCTTATCGGCATTGTCGGGCAATATGCTGCCCCTCAGCACCTCTCTGGTGGCGCTGTAACTGCCCTGTGGCTTGGCGTTCGTGGCCTGATAAGCCACTAACCCCAGGCCTAGAAATACTGTCAATTGGCGTCATCGCAGCAGTCCCTGACCGTGCAACAGCTGATGATTCCATTCCCAACCCATTCCCATTCCATTAGCAGGTGCAGGCCTTATCCCACCTACCCTAATCAAGGGCCTCGAGACAACCGCTCCCTCACTGATGCCCAATCAAGCTCAGGTCTCCCAAGCTCAGCTCGTCCCGGACGTTCACCCTCTCTTCTCTCTCTGCCCACCGTTTACGCCCAGTCTCCCTCTCTTCAGGTTGTCAGTCTTTCCGTTCTTCTATCTGCTGCTAGGCTTGACTACCAGATAAAACTCACAATCTACCTTATCCAGACTGAATTACTTGCAAGGACCATCCTCTTCCTGGTGCTACAATGCTGCGAGTCTTCAACGTCTTTTTGTTGTAGTCTCGCTCAGCTCCTATGGCTGGATGCCTATTTTCATGTAAATATTGCTCTATCTTTCCCCTTTGGTCTTCCTCCACGTCTTCGTCTTCTTCCTTCCCCCTCTCTTCTTCCCCGTCCCATGACAAACGGTTCAGTGTATGCGTGCTTCTGATATCTGACCATGCCGTCTTTTGTAGAATATAGCATCTTCGAGTCTCATAGACCTATTGATCCATTACAGCACGTTACCGCGGCTGGCTCCGATATTCTGTCCTCGCGTCCGCCCCTCCCTATAGCATATATCCTTCAACCCCAGCCTCCCATTGCCTACTTCGACGTGCTGCCTCCGCTACGCTGTGCTTCGCCCGCCATTGCCACCTGCTGCTTAGATGCCGCGGTATACCTTGTCCCCTTGTTACGCTTGCTAGTTATTCTTGGTGCCTCGGCCCTCCTCGAGTAACCGGCCGCGAGTTTACACATAGCCCCTGGTGATGCGCATATTCACTCGCCCCAGCAGATGAGTCAACCGGACACTCACGCCCTAATCAACGATACATTCCCGGCCTGGGTCACGGCCCAACACCTGTCGCCATGTTAGAAGGGTTGGTTGCCGGGTTGCTAAACCGCTTCCTGGGCATGTATGTTAAGAATTTCGACCCTACTCAGTTAAAGGTTGGCATATGGTCCGGCGATGTGAAGCTGCGCGACCTCGAACTGCGTAGGGAAGCCCTCGACCAGTTGAATCTCCCGATCAACGTCATGGAGGGCCACCTCGGCGAGCTTACTCTCACAATACCCTGGTCCAACCTGCGGGGCGCCCCCGTCAAGGTTTTCATTGAGGATGTCTTCCTTCTAGCCTCGCCCAAAGAGGAGGCGGCCTACGATGCGGATGAAGAAGATCGAAGGAAGCAGCGTATCAAGATGGAAAAGTTGGACTCAGCCGAGCTCATCAAGGAGCGCGCCCAGGAGGGGCTCAGTCAAGAAGAGCAGAAGAAGAGTCAGAGCTTCACAGAAAGCCTTGTCACTAAGATTGTCGACAATCTGCAGGTCACTGTCAGAAATATCCATATACGCTACGAGGACTCGATATCCGCCCCCGGCCACCCTTTCGCTCTTGGCGTCACGCTTGAAGAGTTCAGTGCCATCAGCACTGATGGCCAATGGGTGCCTACCTTCATCCAGAATACCTCAAAAACGACACACAAGCTAGCAAAGCTTGCCGCCCTAGCTGTGTACTGGAACACAGATTCAGAGCTCTTGGGACCGGGGCGTGAGATATCCGAAGGAGCCCCGGTAGTGCCGCACGACGAGATGATGCAGAAGTTTAAGGCTATGATTGGTAACGGTAAAGGTATTACGGGTTTTGACCATCAATACATTTTGAAACCTGTGACCGGCCAGGCCAAGATTGAGTTGGATAAGTCTGGTGATACGTATACGCCCAAGTTTAAGGCAAGCTTACTCTTTGACGAAATCGGCGTTGTCCTCGATGACGACCAGTACCGAGATGCCTTGATGATGGCAGATCTCTTTCATTACTTCATACGCCACCAAGAGTACAAGCGATTACAGCCGAAGGGTGTGACACCAAAGGAAGATCCTCGAGCATGGCTCAGATTTGCGGGGGATGCTGTCCTCTCCAAAATACATGAGCGAAATCGTCGATGGACCTGGGACTACTTCCGTGAGCGTCGCGATGACCGTCTCCGTTACATTGAGATATTCAAGAAGAAAGCGAGCCAGCAATTATCGGCCCAAGAGACAGAGGACATCGACAAGCTCGAATGCAAACTGGGGTATGAGGATTTGCGGTTTTGGCGGTCCCTGGCTCGCAATCAGTTGAGGAAGGAGAACGCCGCTGCTCTCAAGAACGCACCTCCGAAGGAACAGCAGCAAGGATGGATCTCTTGGGTATGGGGTTCGAAGCCCGCTGAAACGACCGACGCATCTGAAAATACCCAGATTACTGAGGAACAGCGTCAAGAACTATACGAGGCCATTGACTGGGATGAGAAGGCAGCCCTGGCCGATGCTGTAGATTATCCGCGAGACGCAGTCAAGTTGCAAATAGATGCCTCCCTGTCCACAGGCAGCTTCACCCTCCGACAGAATCCGCACGCGGAGAAAACTGACTTGCTAAGCTGGCATTTTGATGTTTTCAAGGCGAGTGCCATGCAACGCACTGATTCGTTACTAGCCGATATCAGCTTAGGCGACTTCAGAGTCAACGATGGCACTACTCCGGATAGTTTGTTCAAAGAAATCGTGAGGGTCAAGGACGCACCAGATAGCCGCAAACAAAAGCGGCTGTCCATAGCTGAACTGGAGACCAGCACGCGGGAGGCCTTCTTTGATCTACAAATCGAACAAAATCCTCTAAACGGAGAAGGCGACTTTGCCGTTACAGCTAAGTTAAAGCCATTGGAGATTGTATGGAACCCGAATTTCGTCCTGGGTATTGTCGACTTCTTCAAACCACCCGAGCGCCACATGGAATCAATAACGGCACTTATGGAGTCTGCGGGAGCAACCGTCGAGGGACTGAGACAGCAGACAAGATCTGGTCTTGTTTTTGCCCTCGAGGAACATAAAACCATCAATGCTAAACTTGACCTCCAAGCGCCATTAATCATCATACCGCATTCTATCAAAGCGAAAAAGTCAACCTGTCTTATATTAGATGCTGGTCACATCAGTCTCAATAGCGAACTTGTTGACAAGGGCACTCTGAAGCAAATACAAGACAAACAGCGTCAGAAACATTCGGACGATGACTTCAAACAACTTGAGTCTCTTATGTACGATCGCTTCCTCGTCAAGCTGACTTCAACACAAGTTTTGATTGGCCCTTCAATCGAGGAGACAAAAGCGCAGCTAGTGCAAAAGGACGATCGTCGCATGTTCCACGTTGTAGACAAGATCAATGTTGACTTAGTTGTCGCCCTCTCAATTTTGCCAAAGGCACCGAACTTGACCAAAGTGAAGATCTCCGGGCATATGCCTGTTTTACAGGTCACCGTGTCCGACACTAAATACAAGAGTCTGATGAAGCTAATTGATGTTGCAATTCCAAAATTTGGAAATGAGCAGCAGCAGACCACCATCAAACAACCGCAGTCTATGAGACCGCGCCTACTCAGCTCAGGATCGGGCCGCGCGCATTTAGGGCATGGCCGCAAACGCTCTTCTAATTTGTTTCTGACCCAAGAGACTGCCATTATAATCGAGGATGAATCGGACGATGACGACGATGAGTTCGAAGATGCGGAAGATGGTAATCTGAGCCAACAGCTCAAGGTACAGCAACGCAATTTCGAATTCAACTTCGCTGTGGACAAGTTACATGGATCCCTATACCGAAGCGACCCGGATGGGCACGAACCCGACTCGCTCCTTGTAGAGCTCGTCGCCGAGGCTTTTGCGCTCGACCTATGTATTCGACCCTATGACCTGGCAGCTGTTGTATCCCTCGGTTCTTTGACAGTCGATGATTTCGTTGATAACCCCTCAGCTGAATTCAAGTCAATAGTCTCCTCGGGTGATGTTGAAGATCGTCAACAGCAGAGAGAACTTGTCCGGGTCAAATTTACGAAGGTCTCACCGGAGTCTCCAGAATTTATGCCCGTATATGAAGGGATAGAAATGAATCTCAACGTTGCTGTATCCACAATCAACATAGTTGTAACGAGAAAAACCCTCCTCACACTTTTAGACTTCATCCTCATCACCTTTGCCAGCAACAGCGGTGCGAACAGTCAGCCTCAGAAGCATATTACCAAACCCGGAGCGCATAGCCAAGTCGTCGAGATAGTTGAGCCTGGTCCGAGTTCTGAACAGACGGAGAGTGGCTCTTTACGCGTGAAAGTCGACCTAAAGAGTATTCGCATGATTCTCAACAATGATGGGATTCGCTTAGCAACCCTGTCTTTCAACCAGGCCGATGTTGGTGTCTTCATATCCGGCAGGACTATGAGAGTAGCAGCGAAGCTTGGAGATCTAACTTTGGTCGATGATGTAAACGTCGGTGCAGTTGAAGATTCAAGCTTCCGTCAACTCGTTACGATTCAAGGCCACGAACTTGCTGATTTTCGCTATGAAACCTTTGATCCGGCAAACGACAAGATTTATCCTGGCTACGATACTTCAATATTTCTTCGCGCTGGCTCGATCAAGGTCAATTTTATTGAAGAGCCCTTCAGGAAAATCATCGAGTTTCTAGTGAAGTTTGGGAAAATGCAAGCAATATACAATGCCGCACGTCAAGCTGCGGCAAACCAAGCCCAACAACTTCAGCACATTACCAGCAAGATCAAGTTCGATATTATTATCAATACGCCCATCATCGTCTTTCCGCGGCCGCTTTCCCCCGAGCGGCCTCGGCGAGACTTAGTAACCGCCTACTTGGGAGAGATTTACGCTCAAAATACGTTTGTCCCTCTAGATGATTCTAAGGGTGCTGAGATTGCCATGAAGCTCTCGGCGGGCATCAGAAACATTCGATTCACATCCCTATTCCATTATTCAGAAAACCAGTCCGAGGAACTAGAAATGATTGATCACGTTGATCTTGGTTTCCGCCTCACATACGCAGAACACAAAGAAGGATGGAAGCGACCCGATATGGAGATTGAAGGCAGCATGACCGATGTAAATCTCCGAATCACACAGTACCAACTAAGGTATCTACTAGCAATATCCAGGTCCGTTCCGGCTGCTTTCGCGACGAACGCAGATGCTAGTGAAGAGGAGGCAGAACGGGACGTGGACGAAGGCACGCTACGTAGGGCGAAGACATTGTCATCAACCACTACCGTCAACGATGATCGCCTCGTCGACCTATCTCCCGAACTAGGTTCTCGGGAGGATACCTGGACGAAGCTTGACCTTGTCTTCTCCATCCACAAAATTGGGCTCGAATTGATCAATGCCCACCAGGATAAGCCTGTTGGCGATGCCGAAACAGCCAGTCTGTCGCGGTTCTCCCTGGATGACAGCAAACTAAAACTTCGGATGCTTGCTAATAACTCACTCGAGGCCGAATTCATGATTAATTCCTTCACGATCCATGACAGCCGCGCCCGCGAAGGGAATCGGTACAAGAGAATCATGACGTCCTCCAATAAGAACGTACAGCAATTCATGGCAACTATCTCTATGGCTGAAGGCAAAGAGCGAAGTATGATCGCTGTTGTGGCTGTTGACAGCCCGAGAGTCATCTTTGCGTTGGACTACATATTTGCTATTCAGAAATTCATCACCATCGGATTTGAGGTCGAAGAACCGGCCATAGAAAACATAGAAAGTCCCACCGAAACGCCCGATGCTTCAGATGCCGAATCTATGCAAGTCCAGTGGACCGGGAAACAATCCCGAGATAGAACACCATCACCCGACCAAAGCATAACAGCAGAAACACCTAAAATGAGCGTAGCATTCCGCCTCAATATTGTGGATGCTCAGGTCATTCTGATAGCAAACCCCCTCAGCCATAGCTCAGAGGCGATTGTGCTAGGGACCAAGCAAGTAGTGTTTTCGCAACAACACGCGCTTACATTTCAAGTGTCGGAAGTTGGTATGTTCCTCTGTCGCATGGACAGATTTGACGAATCCAGACTACGTGTGTTGGATGATTTCTCTATTCAGGTCTCCATGGATAGTTCTCAGCCGAATTTCACAAACATACATATTGACGTCGAGCCGCTCATCTTACGGCTTTCTCTTCGGGACATTCTTCTAGTGCTCCAGATTATTAGCAAAGCTTCCGAACTATCTGAGGATGAAGACTCCGAAGCTCCGAAGGTTGTGCCAGACAAGAAACACCGACATGCCGTCAGCGAACGCTCAGCTGGCGGAAAAGGACATTCCTCCACCGGCACTGCCAAATCTAGGTTAACAAAGGGTACTGGTACAATGACCACCGGAACTCAAAGGAACCTCGCACACCATCCAGTGGGCCTCGGAAAGATACCGCGACGCCATGAGGAGCTGACGGCTACCGTTGAAGGTGTACGTGTCGTGCTAATTGGCGATATTCATGAGTTGCCTATCCTTGACTTAAGTATCAAGAGTCTTACAGCGTCAGCGGTAGATTGGTCCAGTAACCTCAAGGCTGAAACCGCAATCGATATGTACGTCAACGTCTACAACTTTGCGAAATCCGCATGGGAGCCTCTATTGGAGCCATGGGAAGCCGGACTTGGCATCGCGAGAGATCATGAAACCAGTCGCCTTTCCGTCGATTTGACCTCGAAGAGGACATTCGATGTGACGATTACGACAGCGACTATTGCATTGGCATCAAAATCGTTTAACTTCCTTACGCAAGATGAAGATATATTAGGGAAACCAAGGGGTGTGGAAGCGCCCTACAAGATTCGGAACTACACAGGTTTTGATGTCATCGTCGAGGCCAAGTCTCTAACCGATAATGAGATCATTTCCCTCAAATTAGGTGATGGCGAAGAGGCGCCGTGGAGCTTCGAACATTGGGAGAAGATGCGTGAGAACGTCATGTCGGAGAGCACTACAACGAACAAGGTTGTTGTTCATATCGAAGGCAGTGGCTTCGACTCAGTCAAAAATATACCTCTCAATCGTGAGGGTGAGTTTCTCTACAGCTTACGGCCCAAGATGGATGATACCGTTCACCGGTTCCTTGTTGAGGTGACGCTTGGTGCGGACAATATTAAATACGTGACACTGCGGTCACCCCTTGTTGTTGAGAACCAGACGCAAATCCCCGTCGAACTTGGTGTGTACGATGCCCAAGAAGGCCACTTGCTGAAGATCGAGAAGATTGCCCCTGGCGAGAGCCGTCCTGCTCCCGTTGCAGCTGCTTATGTTCAATCTCTCCTTATTCGACCGGATTCGGGTTTTGGATACACATGGTCGACTGATCACTTATGGTGGAAAGACTTGTTGAAACGACCGACACGCACACTAGTCTGCAAAGGAGAGAACGGTGATCCATTCTACTTCCAACTCAACGCTGACTATGACAAAGGTCATTTCCTCACTGGGTACGTGATTCCTTACGCAGAAATAACGCATCAACGTCTAACCGTCTATAGTAAATATCCATACATGAAGCTGAAGCTATCACCACCAATAGTCCTTGAGAATCTTCTGCCTTACGACTTCAAATACCGAATATACGACAAGAACTCGCGAAGGGACTGGACCAATTTTCTTAGGAAGGGCGGTGTTAGCCCCGTACATGTTGTGGAGCTGTCACATTTACTTCTGTTGAGCATCGATATGCAAGATACCCCCTTCAAGGCCAGTGAATTTGCTATCATCAATCCTGGCTCTCAAGAGGACTTCCGGAAAGAGCACAAGCTTACCTGCAAGGATAATGAGGGCTTATCTCTGCACCTTAAGCTTCATTACTTCAGAATTCCAAATGGTGGCGGTGCTTTCAAGGTGACAATCTACAGTCCCTATGTCATCTTAAACAAAACTGGTCTGGACGTTTCTATAAGCGGCAAGCAATTCTTGCAACAAGCGAAGAGAGCGGCTGGTCAATCATTACAGTCTAGTTCCGACGACGGAGGACGCCCCAGAGCACAGCCATTGATGTTCTCCTTCGGCAACGAAGATCAAGGTAACCGGGCTCTCTTAAAGTTTGGTAATTCGGAATGGAGCAAACCACAAAGTTTTGACGCCATTGGAAGTACCACCGACGTAGCGCTCCAAGCCACGACAAGACAAACTGAGCTTCATGTCGGGATCACGATCGAATCTGGCGAAGGCAAATATAAGCTCATAAAGGTTGTCACACTTGCGCCGAGGTTCGTAGTGAAGAACAAGATCGGCGAGCTGGTCAATGTAAGAGAGCCAGGGTCATCTAACATCATGACGCTGGAAACCGGAGCTCTTCAGCCCCTCTATTGGCTCCAACGATCCCAAACCAAGCAGATTTCCCTAGGTTATCCGGGTATGGACAACCAATGGTCATCACCGATAAATATCTCAGATCTTGGCACGACACACGTGAAAATCGCCAAAGCCGGGCAGCGTCAACGACTAATACGAGTTGAGATACTGATGGAAGACGCTACTATATTTCTTCACCTCAGCATGGAGACAAAAGCCTGGCCGTTCTCGATGCGGAATGAAAGCGACACCGAGTTTATCTTCTATCAGGCTAACCCCAACATAGATGAGGATGGAGTCGAAGATCGCTCTGGGTGGCGGCCTATTCGGTATCGATTACCCTCACGCAGTATCATGCCGTACGCCTGGGATTTCCCCGCCGCCAAATTTAGGGAAGTGGTGATAAGCGCCCTTGGCAAGGATAGACACGTCAAACTTGCGGAAATCGGTAACCAAGTTCCCATGAGGTTCGTGAGTGCCTCAGGTTCTCAGAAGATCATCGACATTAGTGTCGCTGCGGACGGTCCTACGCAAACCTTGATCCTATCGAACTTCCATCCCAGCAAAAGTCTATACAAACAAAAAGCACAAACCAACAGCAGCACGAGCAGCATGAACGGATTTGAAGTCAAGAAGCAGGACACAGAAACAACGTTTCAAGCGGCCTTGAAATTGTCCGGTTTTGGGATATCATTGATCAACCACCAGATGAAGGAGTTGGCATATGTCACTTTCAGGGACATCCACCTCCGATATAATGAGTCAGCCCTCTATCAGACCATAAGCACTTCGATCAAATGGATACAGGTTGATAATCAGCTCTATGGTGGTATATTTCCCATGATTATGTACCCCAGCGTGGTGCCTAAGCAAGCACGCGAGACCGAGCTACACCCCTCATTACACGCTATGATCACGAGAGTCAAAGACGACAGCTACGGCGTCCTATACGTCAAATATGCGACCATATTGCTCCAGCAGATGACGATTGACCTCGACGAGGATTTTATCTACGCCGTGCTAGACTTCTCCAAGGTTCCCGGGGCGTCGTGGTCCGAGACCGACGAGGGCAAGCTGTGCGCTGAGGACTTTGATATTCCCGAACCGAAGCAAGAAGAATCGGGGCAAGACATCTATTTCGAAGTGCTAAATATTCAACCTATGCAGCTTGACCTCTCGTTCATGCGCACTGAGCGTGTGAATATTGAAGACAAGACTTCGTCTCGAAATCCTATCATGTTCTTCGTCAATATCATGACCATGGCCATCGGAAATGTCAACGACGCCCCTATACGGCTAAATGCACTGCTTCTCGAGAATGCCCGGGTCTCCATCCCGGTGCTCACTCAGAACATATCCAATCATTACAGCCAAGAAGTGCTTTACCAGGTGCACAAGATCATCGGCAGCGCGGACTTTCTCGGCAACCCCGTCGGCTTGTTCAATAGCATCAGCAGCGGTATCACGGATGTTTTCTACGAACCGTACCAAGGCTTGATCATGTCAGATAAGCCCGAGGATCTCGGATTGGGCATCGCCAAAGGCGCCGCAAGCTTTGTAAAGAAGGCAGTGTATGGCTTCTCTGATTCCTTTTCTAAAATGACTGGCAGCTTCGGCAAGGGCCTGGCGGCGGCCACGCTCGACAAACAGTTCCAGGACCGTCGCCGCATCACACGTGCACGCAATCGTCCCAAACATGCCTTATTCGGCGTCACTGCGGGCGCCAATTCCTTTTTAACGTCCATCGCGTCTGGGATCGGCGGTGTCGCCCGCAAGCCATTGGAAGGCGCCGAGCAAGAAGGCGCAGTCGGTTTCCTCAAAGGAGTGGGCAAGGGCTTCATCGGACTGGCCACGAAACCAGCAGTAGGGGTCTTCGACTTGGCGTCCAACGTCTCCGAGGGCATTCGCAACACAACTACCGTGTTCGATGGGTCGGAGCTCGACCGGGTCCGGATTGCGCGATTCGTGCCCGCGGATGGCATCGTCCGTCCGTACAACCAGCGCGAAGCCCTCGGGCAATCGTGGCTCAAACAGGTGGACAACGGGAAGTACTTCAAGGAGGATTATATTGCACATATAGAGCTGCCCAGGGAAGACATGGTGGTGATGGTTACGTACAGCCGAATCCTTCTTATTCGGAGCAGGCGGCTCAGTACGGAGTGGGATGTTCCGCTGCAAGATATACAGACAATCGCGAAAGAGCGGACGGGGCTCAGCATCATCCTACGGGGTGGTACGAATGGGCCGTTTATCCCGATCGGAGAGGAGAGCGGAAGAGCATTCCTGTATCGCATGGTGGCCATAGCGGTGGAGGAGTTTAACCGCCGGTTCAAGGGCCTGGAGTGAGCGGCGACGGAGTCGCGAGCAGGCCGTTCACGGCATATATGAGACACGGAGCGACTTGATTCCCCGTGCCAATGAGCGACGACTACGATGTGAGTGGGATTCGGATGGGGGAATATGGGGTAACCGGGGGAAAAGGTCCAGAAATCGGGTCGCGTTGGGCGGGCGGGTTTCACGTGTATGCTTACATATTCTATTCTATTACCGTAACTATCTACCATAAGGCTCTATGGATCCCGTTATGGACATCCCGCGAGAATACCCATACAAGCTGGTTCTTTTGCCCGTGCTAATTAATTTGCTGCTATCTGGGGTGAGAGAGAGATAAGGCAGGCTATGTTCGTATAGATAGATGGAATAGATATCGGCAGTGGGATAGGAGCAGGTGTAAATTAAGCCATCCCACGAAAGTCGGCCTAATTTGCAGATATGTATATTATCTCGTAGATTATTCCGTAGATATCTCTTCTAGTCCTGTTCAGGTGTGTGATTTCCATTCCGTGGGTGAGCTGTCGTCTCGTGGCTGCGTGCGTGTGCCGGTCGGTTCGATCGGTGGCGATCGACACCATGTGGCTGGCTACCTGCGGTAACTGTGTCTTTCGATGGGTCTGGTTTTCTTCGCTGGTGTTTGGGGTTTATTATTTCTTTGTGCTCTTTTTTTTTCCTCATTTTTTTTTTTTAATTGGGGTTTTATATAGGTACCTAGTTATATAGGTATATATTCCGTAGTAGGTAGTTGTATAGGGATATATTCATTCTATTTGTTATTTTCCGTGCGGGTGTTAATTATCCCCACGGCCGGGGTTGGCTGGTTTGATTCGGTTGGTGGTCGGTTCCTACGCCCGCGTGGGTTGCGTGATTCGCCTGGGGTGGGCAATAGTTGGCGATGCGTTGTTCGACTGGCGGGTGGTTTTAAGTACTGAGTAGATAGGTTGTTGGGCTTTTATGTACGTCATCGTGGGCTTACTGCGCTTATGCTGGGCTTGGGGCTTGGTTGTTTGGGCTTGGGTTGGTTTGTTCGGGGTTGAGGGTAGGGGTAAGGTGGTACTTTGGGGAAAACGCCATCTCTTGTTTTTTTTTGTGTTTTTGGTTTTTTCGGGATGGGTCGGTCGGGGGCAATGGGGAATCGGTTTGTCGAAGCAGGTTTCTTGTGGATTCGTGTTACTGTGGCCGGAATTGCCCTTTTGCGCCTTGGCTTGGTTCTGGGCTGGGGTTTATTTACTTGTTTACCAATATTATGGCGCCCTTGTTTTGCGGGCTGCGGGCTGCTTATTGGATTTGGGGTGTTGGCGTTTTTTGCTGGATTGGTCTTCTCCGTCGGGTTCTTTTTGGGGGTCCTTTTGAGAGGGAGGGGGGGGG
>MU279778.1:165961-251873 GCA_022385655.1 Xylaria intraflava
GCCGGGAATATTCTTTGCGGCTGTGCGGCGGGTTGGGTTGGGTTGGAGGGGATGATGGATGGGATCAATTATTCGTTGCTTTTACTTACGCTTGGGTGCGGGATGTCTTGGATGCCGCTGACTTTGGGGATCTTTGGGAGCAGTGTGATATTACGGCCGGATACCTACACGTATATTTGCTGTTTTTTCCCTTTCTCGGTGAGCGTGTGGGAGTGGATTGTTGATTTGGGGGGGGATCTTTGATATATTGGCAGTTGGTAATACTAAGTATGTGCGGCGTAATTATTCTTTTTACTGACTATTAACTATTTTCTCGCGTTATATTATATTATATGTTCGTGCTTTGGGTGAGGTTGGTATACGCCTGGGCTGTCTAACAAGGTAGGTCGTCGTCAGGCGGCCCGGGTCTGGACTGGATAACCCCCAACGCTTTGTTGTGTGTCCACGTCAGGGCTTAATATATTGCGATGATGATGGTGATGGTGATGATGGCAGTGGGTGATGGCGATCCTCTCTGCTCCCTCCCTGCACGGCGCTGTGTTGTATATTGCGTTGTATTGTGTCGTGTTGTGCAGCGCTGAGGCTGCGATGGCCTGGGCTGAACGTGCCACGCTGGACAGCCAGCAGGAAGCGAAGGCCTGGTCTGTCGCAGGCCAGCTCGTTGGCATCCTTTTACGTACTGCGTGGGCTATATTGGGTGCGCATGCGTATCGTCCAGACCTTGTAGCAGACCTACGTAGCCTTGGGGGCCATGTGGATGTCGTGTGTCAACGGTTTTGCGACGGGAATAGACCTGTCGGGCATTCCGTGCAACTCTGACTCGTCGACGGACTATGAGATTCATCGATCGTTTGCTCCCCCGTATCGCCAGGGCGAGAGATCCGTGTTGTCGAATCTAGATCAATCCTACCATGAGTCTATCGTAATCCCTTGTCGCGCTGGGTCGAGGGTGATCGCTGACTGGGCCCCCGGTTACATAGCCGACATCATGATGACCGGCTTCTTGGCCTTCGGACACGTGAGATAAGACGAAGCAGCCTGCCGTGCTGCTACCTACCGTATCCGTTCACGTATTCCCTATATTTCCTCCGCGTGGCGATACTATCGACGGTGTTATTGATGTCAGCTCGGTATTATGTCGTAGCTCTACGGACCCGCGGCCAATGCGATGGTGATAATTATGAGAGGCAGCCGAAGATTGCACGATTGGCTTTCTTCTTCCGTCTTGATAAGTGCTTGTATAAATAGATCTACGGTAAATATGCGTGTAGGGCACATTTCGTGCCGATCAATCAATTATGAAGTATGGTAAATGAGTTATCATTGTGCCGGAGACTCGTAATACCTAACCTCGCACTTGACTTCCTCTTGGGATGATGGTCACGGTAACGGCGGCGGTAACATGGGTAATGTGGACGTCTGCCCATCCATCCACGTATCTAGGACTGTAGCGTAGGGCCTTTTGCTGGCCGGGGAACCCATGTTTTCGGCGTGGAGATCACCGTCGCCGCGACGGATGATGGGAAATGGGGACGGCTGCTCCCCAGGTTATGGCACATGGCTTCTTTTTTCTTATTTTCCTATTCCGTTCGATTCCTTGCCCCTCAGTTTCATCCTGGGAAAACGAGTGTGGTGCCAAGTACCTACCAGCGGTATTTTCAAGTCGGTCTCGGCAGAAGTTCCGTTATTTGTCTTTTCTGTGCCGTGTGATTGAGAAGCAGGGGGGGTGAGAAGTTGTCAGAGGCTCAAATAATTGTACATATGTATCTTCTGTGATTGTAGCCTATGCAACTGAAGAGGATAGAATAACCTTGGTTCTATCTACATCATGCTGTCTCTTCCCTTGCAGGCCTGCACCGAGACGGCTGTGATGTGAAATCCTTCGGACCCGCGGCTGTATTTGCTTTTGCCTCAGGCCCGTCGGCCCCAAGCTGTATGCTCATGGGTTACGTGTCGCTTCGTTCGGAACGAGTATGGAGAACAACGGGCACGCATCTGGATGGCACGCTTAAACGGGTAGGTAGCCTGAGGGTGTCTGCGGAGAGATCATGTGAAGATGCATGTAACAGACAATCGATTTCTTGGCTTTCACCGTCCTTTTCCAATCGAACCTCCGCAAATGTTCTCCAGGGATTGTGGTTTAGGTTCCGGGCCACGCAATGTCGAAACAGGGAAGAATCGCCACGGAATAGCCTATGTAGAGCCCGAAGCATCAATCCGCACGGAATGTACGTATGGTATTCCGTATGATATATCGGCATGTTCAGTGACCTGGGCCGTTAGTTACCTCGTCGATCTGTTACGGAGTTTACGACTGATTACGGCGATGATCCCTCGCAAGCCGTCTTTTTTCTTTTTGTTACCGGGCTATTCCCGCCACGTGCAAACTTGCACTCTTCTTAAGATCGGCCGGCAAGCACCGAGAAACCCCACAGGTACAGGATGTTCTTCGAATCCGTGCTTGCGATGCTTGGCCCTCAAGATAGAAGTTCGGGTTTGGTCTTTATCAATGTCTGTAAGGTGTTCTAGTCTAAGTCTTTCATTATGATGTAGCGTAGATACATGGCATAGCTAGCAGTTTTTACTCGCCCGATAGCTGTAAATCAAGGTCCGAGGCACTCCAAGACCGTACCGGGTCCGGTGTTACTAACATCTCAAACTGCACAAGAGGACAATTACCTGTAAGAGTGTATCAAAGTGTATCTCACAAACCCAATCCAACAATGCGCGGTGGTCGTGAACCACTACTTGATAAGTCGCCGCCTTCTCCTTTCATCACGGCCCATACCGCTCCTATCACTCTTCCCGAACCCGTGCCGCTCTCTTGCCGTCACCATGGCATCCGGCCCCGTCGCCGCCGGTTGTCTCCCCGGCGACACGATCAATTGTCGTCTACCCCCAAAAGCTATTCCCCCCTCGGCCGCCCACGCTTCCGAGGAATTCGATTGCCGTGTGGCACAATGGTCTTTGTCGAGGTGGGTATTCGATTATGGTATGGTACATGGACCGGTCCGCCACCTAACCGGACAGTCCCAGCGCAATGTTATTTGATACTGGTTGCTCATTGTAAATAGTGTTTCTCTCGGACCTCTCATCAGAATGACAGTCGGAACCGGCAGTGAGATAAAATGAGTTATGTCTTGTAGACAGTGAATATTCTTATGGCAGTTCTATGTACTACCCGTTTGGGCTAGTTCGATCCCCGGACAATAAACCGTCATCGACTGTTACCAGCCCGAGCCCCGTTACTGTGTCTACGGTTGGCCCGCAAACCGTTTTTTGCATGGGTCGGTTGCTGGGCTATCCCCGCCACGTGCAGCGCACTTCCCCCTTCTGGAACTGATCCCCGCATTTACCGTATTCGCCGTTCAGCCCCACACCCCCCTGCTCCGAATTGCGCGACTAACACGTAAGTTACGTACTTCGTACTTTGTCCGTACCGGACGGTCGCGAGTACCTCGCCGCCCCGCCAACGCGCTGCAGCCCCCGGCCCGACGGCTGTACTCGGTACCTGCCAGGTGACATCCGCCGCATCGCGGCCTGTCAACACTTTCTCGCGCCAAAATTTTCGAAAACGGCCGGTCTCGCGTCAGCCCACAAGCGCTCATCTTATTATCTCATACAAAGCACGGCGCCTTTCCTGCTTTTTGCCTTTTCGCCTTTTCGCCTCATTTTTACCTTCCTGTACATATGATCTCTGCCGTGCCCCCTCCACTGCATCCTCCTGACCTGACCGCTCCTGTCACTTCGGCAGACCAAATAATAGGCCCGCGAGCATCCTGTCTCGTATCGCACGCGAAGTACAGGTCATCAATCACCGGCCATCACGCACACCACCGCCAACTGTCACCTGCCACGCGTCGCCCCGAAAGAGGCTCTCGCGCATCCTGCACTCTCGCAGCGCCGGGTTCAGTGCTTCGGTGCTTCTGCGCTTCTGCGCTTGTGCGCTTCCCTTCTGCGTTGACCCGGTTCAATCCATTCTGCTATAATACGGCCTGGTGCTGCCGCTTCCACTGCCGCTTCCACGCCATTCCCACCTATAGCTGGCTGCCCATGACGCGACACAGCCCGCGTGCCCCTGACAACGCCACCAGACAACCACCGTACCCGTCCGTCTCCGAGCAGAGCCATCGCTTGCCCTCGCCACACACGCAGTCGCCATCTCATCCCCGTACCCACTCCAAGGCGCGCTCACCGCACCCGCCGACCAGGACGCTCCCCAGAGCCTCGAAGGCACCGTCTTTCTCCCAGCCCCATCACGGCCCATCGCCCCTCAAAATGGTCACCACAACATCCCCGTCTCATCCCACGCAGGACGAGGCACAGTACTACTACCTGCCCGACGTCGATGTGCCCGACGAGCAGTCCGGCAGCCACGTCTGGATGGAGCCGATCGTCATCGACGACGAAGATCTCATGTTTGGTGGCAAGAGCCTGAGCGCATGGTATGAGGAAGAAAGGCAGTCTCTGGGCTACCCGATAGAAGGGGAGCACGAGGACCACGAAGAGCATGAAGAGCACGAAGAGCACCGTGGCCGCCAGAGAATACGGCAGCATCACCACCATCACCACCATCATCATCACCATCATCACCATCATCAAACCCACCACCACCATCAAACCCACCCTCCCTTGCCGACCAACACGAAGAACATCCCAAATAATAGCAGCCAGAAGAGGTCTTGACGACCATGGAGGTCGACAGAGCAGGGGAATGTCTCGCTTTTTGGCACTTGTCTTGTTTTTCTTAAGATACCCCGGGTTTACTTGTACATGAGCTGCCTTGCCATTGGCATGGCGCGTGTGTCCGTTTGATACGGACGACGACGGCTTTTCAGGAGCAACAAAATCAAACACGAATATATACACGCACTGTCGCACGCGCGCGCACACATACACACACCCATGTGCCCGCTCACCGCCACGGATCTGCATTTTCTCTTTTTCGTTACCGCAAGTACCTAGACGTGAGAACCCGGACGAGGAAAGCCGGTCTCTTGTACGCCACGAAAAATCCCTCGACGGGGGATGTCCGGCTTAGAACATGATCATGATTAGACGCGTTATCAGAATTTACGAACTCTGCAGGCGCCGGGAAGGTTCGGACCTCGGCAGGCATGTCTTGGTTTCGTGGCATTTATTGTATTGCATTGCATCGGGACGGCGTCATTTACCATTTACATGTACACTTCCACACCGGGGGGTTCCTGTTGGATGAATGCGAGTTGCTGATACCTACTTCTTGTTACCCTCTTCCTCTTCTCCCTCTCTCCGGTTCGGACTCGATTCGGACTTCCGTCTTTTTTTTAGTCATCCATCTTGTGCATGGGGAAAATAAGACGCCGGCGTAGCGTGCCTGTCCCTCGCTCCGGGCGTATGAACTAGGCGTCATAGGTAGATGAACAATACCGCAATGAGATACCGATGTTCGCTCGTATTCCCAAAGCCATTCAGTCATTTGTGTCATGTTTACGTGTGATAGCGAAAGGGGCTGCATGCTGTGTGGTGCTGAGCCGATTGCCTGTGTCGATCAATCGTACAGGACCTGGAGAGGGACGGTCAAGACAAGCTATAGGCAGTGTAATCTGTAAGGCAGGCAGATCTGCCTGTCGTTGTTTCTGTATGGCGTCACAGGACGCAAGGGGTCCTACGGACTACCTGTGCTTCTGAGCTTCCTATATGACACTACGTTATACGTAGATAGGGCAAGCCACAAAGGCGCATAGGGGTGACGTTTTGGTTTATGTAAGCTCATATAAGCAGGACGTGACAATTGCAAACATCAGATTCATTCGTTACATGTGTAGAGTCCTTCGTTGAAAATTTTGAGGTTTGCTAGCTGGGCACCCTAAATGTAAATGCTAGTCGGACACTCCCTGGACCGGTACGGCCCGTGTCGGCCCGCCAAACCTCTGGTGTGTTGAAGGCCGAGTACGGCCAACCTGGCGGGTTAATAGCCTTCGAGTCGAAGTGCAGCCCATGCAATTGAATTCGCCCACTCAAATACAGACGTGTAGTGTACTCGATTATTGTTTTCAGTATTTAGACGATGAGGAAAGAAGCTGTCACCAAGATGGAGACATAGGTAGACTTTACCTATGTGTTTGCTATGCGTAATAGGTATTAGTAGGTAATTGACTGTCCAAGCGTCAGAGGTTTGACGGCTGTTGACGGCTTGTGTCGGCCAGTGCCCGGCTAACAAAGCGCTCCATCTTTCAAGCATCTTTACTTCGTACTTTGTACCTATACTACATAGATAAGTTGATCGAATTCTGCGAATCGCATTCTATTCATATCTAGCTCCCGATCAGCTGCCTCCGCCGCGAATATCTCACATCGTGTGACCGACGGAGGGTCTATGGAGCCTATGGCTCACCCTTCACATACCGTCTCCATCGTCGAGGGCATAGCCCTATGCGCGGCCTGTCCAGCTATCCTGATATCAGCGCACGCGGTTCCACTCGGTGATTGCATTCTATCATGATACGTCAGGATTTGCCATTTCCGGGCAGAGACGCCAGCCTGAGTCAGGCACGTAGTGGAGAGGTGAAGCACCTAAAGGTAGCTCTACGACCTTGAAGCGGCCGGCGGAGTCTGGAAGACGGGTTTAAAATAGATGCGCCGAAGAGACCGCGGATAGCCCACTATAGCACCACTAACTCGGCGCATCCATTTCAACCCGGCTTCCATAATAAGAATCACTCCAATGCGAATTTTGCTGCTCCCTTCACACTAGAATGATTGGGCTAACGGCCTGCGGAGATGCCTCGGCTCGACGTTGGCAAAGGCACACAATTGCGTTGGTATCCCCCACCTCGCCGTCACCTCACCGTCACAGCGAAAACACGGCACTTCTGGACTTCGTTAGTAGCATGTGCCTCCAATTTAATACGCCTGGCGCTGAGGTTTTTACCTCGGCACACCTTGAAATGACTCGGGGCCCATCTTGGCCGGTCTATCTATATAGCTATATTAACGTGCGCGCACCCTGGATGTCTGCAACTGGCCTTTCAGCCGGACTATCTGGAGCTATCTGGGCCTGTCGGGAGAACCCAAGTACGGACGTACGAAGTACCGTTACATGAGCGTCGGGCGGGGGCGGCTGGACACGTACAAGTCAGCTCGACTATGAGCATATTCGATTCATAACCACAAAAAAAAACAACCCGATCAAAGGATCATGTCATCCACCATTTTGAGCCGTGGCGGCCTGCACTGGCTCCCTCGCAGGGCCGCCCTGCGCTACTACCTCGCCATTGTCGCCATTATCGTCTCGGCCACCGGGCGCCTGTTTCCACTCTATCCCGGCCCGCTCGCGCTCTTGGCTCTCTACACCTTCGTCATCCTCCGCCCCGACCACGAGTACTATGTCGAGGCGTCGCGACGTGGCTGTGCCCCCGCGCCCTTCTTCCCGCGCGACGTCGGCGGCGTCCGGTATCTGCTGAAGACCGCACGTGAGCTGAAGCGGAATGCCTTGCTGGCCTATCGCAACGAGCAGCTCGAGACCTTTGGCCGCACCTATCGCCATGGCATGTTCGGCAGTCTTTCTGGATCTTTCACTACCGATGAGCCTGACAATGTGAGGGCTATACTTTGTACCCGCTTTGAGGACTGGGCGATCCCCTCTGTGCGCATCCAGGGCTTTTTGCCTGTTCTTGGACATCGTAAGCTACCTTATACTCTTTTTTTTTTTTTTTTTTTTTTTTTTTTTCTCCTTTTATTTCTCCCTTTTCTCAATCTGACCTTCCTACGGGGGGTTTTGGGGCATACGGTTCGGCTATGGTTATGAGACACGGCTGTTGAGATGAATCCCGTTTATGTATGACATTGCTTCTGTGAGGTTGCTTTTATTTTCGTTTTCATTCGTTCGTTTGGAGTGTAAAGCCCAGGAACATCGCGGGTTGTACGCCCATCCCCATCTCAATATCGTTTGTCGGTTCATGCGTGGGCATAGGTATGGGCTCTGTGTCAGAGGTGAATAACATGTCATCTGTGTAGACTCCATCTTCACGACCAACGGGCCCGAATGGCAGCATGCGCGAGCCATCATGCGACCGTCCTTCGTCCGAGACCAGATTTCGGATCTCGCGTGCGTTGATCACCACATCAGGAAACTGGTGTCCCACATCCCCAAGGATGGCAGCCCATTCGACCTACAGGCCATGTTCTCCATGATGACCACGGACAGTATCTCCGATTTCATGCTGGGCCACTCGACGGACTTGCTGGGCAATGCGCCCGAGGACAACTACAAGTTCGGCAAGTATTTCGATACATCGATGCAGAAGGTCGCGCTGCGGACGCGTCTTGGCCGGGTCAGCGCGCTTTGGCGTGACCCCGAGCTGGACGAGTGCACGTCTTTTATGAAGAACTTCATTAGTCGGTTTGTCAAGGACGCGCGTGATCGTTTGGACGGCAACTCGGATCGAAAGGATGATAGGACGTATGTGTTCCTTGACCAGCTTCTCAAGTCGGGCGAGCCCGATGATGTGATTTGCGATCACCGTGAGTTTTCCAAGCCATTTTTCCCCTTGTGTAATGTGTTATTAGACCTATATTCCCGGAGAAACGTTGGTGGCCGGGGGAGTCATCCCCTGTAGATACTCCACATTGCCCCGGCGTATCCGGGTCTCCTGGATCATTCCAATTCCGGAACAATGGCTGACCCGCTTCATCAGTCCTGAGCATTTTCACGGCAGGCCGTGACACGACGACCAGTGTGTTGACCTACCTGTTCCTGGAGCTCTCCCGGCGACCCGCCGTTGTCGCTGCCATCCGCGAGGAGATATTCAGTGTCGGTGATGACCCGTCGTGGGAGGACCTGCGCAACATGCGGTACCTCAACTGGGTGCTCAAGGAGGCGTTACGGCTGAACCCGCCTGTGGCTACGAACCAAAGACAGGCTGTCCGCGACACGGTCCTGCCCAAGGGCGGCGGGGCTGACGGGATGTTGCCCGTCCTCGTCAAGGCTGGCGCTACTGTGCAGTATATCCCTTGGAGCATGCATAGAAGGAAGGACGTGTATGGCGAGGATGCTGAGGAGTTCCGACCTGAGCGGTGGGATAAGCTGCGGGTAACGTATGTTTTTAATTTTATTTCTTATTTTATTTTTTGGCCTTTCCTGGTACCCCTTTGCCATTACTATTGCCGCCCTGGATTGACAGAGACACGGCGCACACGCATACATATGTGGTCCTTCTATTCTCGCCACTATTAATCTTTGCTGGGAGCAGCTTGGCTAATTACGCGAATTCCCTCGGATTAGGCACGAATATCTCCCGTTCAACGCGGGCCCGCGCATATGTATCGGACAGCAGTTTGCGCTGACGCAGATGGCGCTGATCACGTTCCGTCTCTTGCAGACCTTCAAGGCGATCGAGTGGCGGGACAGCCGACCGCCTGTGCAGAAGCTGGGTGTCAACTTGTCTATGCTGAATGGATGCATCATCAGCGTTACGCCGGCTTAAAGGTCTGGTTTTGGGGGCGCTTGCTGGCTACGCCGCATGGTATGGGATGTTTATCTACGTTATTAGTATTAGTAATTCTACGTTCGTCGAGAAGACATCGGTCTTTGGAGTATGTGGGTTCATCTCTACTTGGGACGAAGTTATTCATCGTCTCAACGTTGGATGACGGCCTGGATCTTTGCGGCGGTATAGATAGCGTAGGACTAATAGAGGATGCTACGATAATCCTTTTGCCCCTCGCCAAGCAACTTTTTACTCTGCGTATGAAGTAATTACTATCTACTTCATTACGATATGCTAGATAATGTTTGTGTTATCGCTCTGTGCACACCTGAAACTTGTTTATCTTTGTCTTTCTTAAGGTTGTGAGACGTGTCTCATACTGCCGCTGCGATGTGTGATGTGTGGCCGTGATCTGTGATGTTATCATGATGTCACAGCTCATCGCATCGCGTCCAGGGGTTCACCCGTATGGTTAGTACGTATTACTACCGTACTCCAGTTATTCATCCACTTTACTCCATCCGCTTTACTCACCGCAGTTGTCTTGTAATGTCCCCTGCGCTGACGGATCATACTAAGTATATCGCATGGTGTAGAGATGCTACCTGGTCCTACCGGGTAATTGAGGTGATGGTTATATGCCCTACCTTAGTGAAGCCAGACCTTCAACTTAGACTTCCCGATGTGACTCAGCACGCTCGTTCCCGTAACCAGGTGCCGCAGTCCTTTTTTTTTTTTTGGTGCATACGGCGTATCAGTGCGTTGACTGCTCTTTCTCGTCCATTTCAT
Organism: Xylaria intraflava; assembly: GCA_022385655.1. Lineage (NCBI taxonomy): Eukaryota > Fungi > Ascomycota > Sordariomycetes > Xylariales > Xylariaceae > Xylaria > Xylaria intraflava. The sequence goes on from MU279778.1 coordinate 176,221, forward strand.
GTCTTCTACCTACGCGAAGACGGCCTTGAAAACCCTGAACGCGCTAGTCTCACGAGGGCTAGATAACTGCTGGCATAGTCATCTAGCTACAGTCGATCGTCTGCAATAGGTATGTGCATTATCGACATCGCCACTCTTGGTATGCCCATCAGCACGTAGGCAACCGTCAAATAACCTACCAGGGAGCTCGGCCCGGGTAGATTAGCAGAAAGTCTTGATAATTGCTTGTGCGGTTATTTTTAGCTGTCTGTGAGGTCTCTATGGTTTTCCAGGTTCCCTGGTGCCTTCAATCCTACGGTCCCATCGCAGTCTTCTCCCCTGTTACGTGGCGGATGGGAAAAAAAAAAAAAAAAGAGAGACGAGGCTTCACCCGCGTTCCATTCATCTCCAACGGTTGAGTCGACAGATCTCGACCTTGAACGAGACGAAAAGGGGCAGGCTTCCTTCGATGTACGATACGCCAGACACAGATTTCCCTTTATTCCTCTGTGAAATGTCATCGTAATAGTCGATCCATGTATTCGTCGAGCAGTCACATCCATACGTCACAATGGTGATGTTCCGCGTGAGACACTTGACTTACCAAATCGCGGCGTTCGTCACTGTCGTCGTCTTGATCTTCATAGCTGCCCACAATGGGTTCGTCCGGGACTCCCTGGGCAAACTGAAGGTCATTCCCATCGGCATATTACAAGCTGAAGGCGACAAGCAGCCTCCGCGTCCAAAGTACAAGCCTACCCCGGAGTACATCCAACCGCCCGTACAAGACCCCTTCCCGGCACTCTCGACGTCGACACTGCCGCCGATCCCCGCATACAATGTCCCCGAAAAAGACGGCTGGAAGAAGTACGGCCTCCCCATCGCCCCGCCCTTGCTGATCGGATTCACGCGCTCGTGGCCCATGCTCCTCCAGACCGTCGTGTCGTACGTGACGGCGGGCTGGCCGCCCGAGCAGATCTACGTCGTCGAGAACACGGGGGTCCAGAGGGCGAACGCGGAGGGCCGCCTCAGCCTCCAGCACCCTTGGTTCCTGAACCATACCGCCCTTGCGCGGCTCGGCGTCAACGTTGTGCAGACGCCCGTGCTGCTCACCTTTGCGCAGCTGCAGAATTTTTACCTTGCGCTTTCGCATGAGCGGAAGTGGCCTTATTACTTCTGGAGTCATAGTGCGTTTTTCCCCCCTTGTTCTTTTTTTTTTGGTCCCTTTTTGTCTGTTTTTCTCTTTGGCGATGTGTTTGTGCTTCGTCCCCTGCTAGGGGTCTCCAGTGCTCTTCCGCCGGTCACGCGTGGAATGCATCGGTGGAAGCGAGTGTGAATTATCATAACGTGGTTCATACCGATCCCGCTGACTTACCAATTCTGCCCACTCGACCCATTGCGTGTAAAACCGCCATGATAATAAGGGACGGTAAGAGCGTCAACACCGCTTTATGGTTCGGATGGGCGGCGTTGGTGAGTGGCCGGGCTTGGTACGGATCACGTTATACTATAATGATCCTGAGCGTACTTTGAACTTACCCAGATAACTAACGTAAACCCAACTGCCGAACAGTGGACGTCCTGGCCTTAAACCACGAGGATGGCTTCGAGAACGTCACGCCCCGCGCCGGCGAGGAAGGGTACAAGACCCTCTACACGCTCTGCCTCGAAGAGCTGAACCGCACGCTAGCGACGGACGATCGCTGGGCCGTCCGCTTCTTCGCGTACGACCACCTCACGCTGCAGAACCCGCTTGCGCTCGAGGACATCGGCGGCTGGGACGTCCTCATCCCCTATTACATCACGGACTGCGACGCGTACTCGCGGCTGCACATGCGCAACTGGTCGCAGGTCGACGCCAACTGCGGCGTCATCACCGACGTCTCCGCCGTGCTGAATGATCTGCGCGCGCTATACCGCGTGCCGGGCATCGAGCCCTCGTTCACGGACCCCAACCCGCCTCCGCCCCCGCCTGACCCGCCCGCCGCGAATAAGAGGGCAGAGGGAGGGCCGGGTGAGATGGGCAGGGATGGCGCGGGGGTGCTCAACGTGCAGGAGTCCATCGAGGCCTGGAGGGCGCTGCTGCGCTTGGCGGATTCGATGTTCCATTACAAGCACGGCGACCGCGGGCGGAATACGTGGCAGGCGGGCCAGCGCGGGGGCCAGGGGGAGCCGTTTTATTACGACTCGGCTGGGTTCTCGGAGGCGCTGGAGGTGCTCACGGAGGCCGGGAAGGAGGTGTTTAGGCGGAAGTGGGGACATCGGGATTGCGATTTGATTGAAGGGGCCGGGCTGGGCGATGCGGATCAGTGGCGGGTCCTGAAAGATTGGGATTGATGAATTTCGTTTTTAGTTTGGGGGGTGTGGGAGGATGAGTTCGGGCGCGCGCGCGGGGGTTTGGATTGGAGTTTTAGGATGGGGATTGAGTTCTTTAGCTTGGGATTTCTTTGGTTAGGCTTTGGTCGGTAACATACATGGCTGGTTTAGATAGCTTGTTGTTTATTGACGCCGAGCTTCGGCCTTGTTTCTTTCGTTTTTCTTTTCTTCTTCTCGGCTTGTCCGATTTCTAGCGTGCTGCCTACGTGGGTTAGCCTTGCGACTGACGACTTTGAAGCGGGAATAGTGTAGTTGATGGTAGGTAAATCCCGGTCTAGCGATGGCGCGCACTCGTTGGTCATTCTTGGGTTGACGGGCTTCACCGATTTGTTTGTGTTTGTAGATGGTACCTGTCTATCTACATACAATCTAGGCTACGAGTGGTGTGACGTTCGGCTAGCCGCGCGATGGAGCTGGTCTAGGAACTTGAGGGATAATGCAGATCTGCAAAGTCGATGTCTATGACTCGCGGCAGACGCTAGCCGCGCTAGATGGAGATGATATTGGGCTGAAGGAATGGAAAAAGCCGCATACTTATTACTTACCTGCGTGACTCTTCGTTGGGACAGGGGAGGGACGTAACGGTAGGGCGAGGCGAGCAGCTAAGGAGAATTCTTTCGCACTAGGTAGATAAGGCGTGTGGGCATTGGGGTCTTTCAGGGGCGAAGGCGAGAATGGGGATACCTAGTGGTCTCCTTGTGGGTTTTGTACGTGGCGGGACGGACTCTGATCACCGAGGCAAAGGGCACCGGCGGATAGGTAGGTAATGAAAGATAGGCGGGACCTTGCTCGTCGAGGTGATACGAGCAACGACGTGTAACCGTAACGGTCCTTTTACCCTGGTCCCTGAGTAATGATTCCTTTTGGCGCTTATACACGTAGGTATCGTATCATTGTAGCTTTTGCGATACGGCGCAGTCCGGGATACGCATCGGTCACGATGTGTTTCGGCCGTCTCATTCGTCCGCGCCCTTTAACGCTGGGGAAGGGGCCATGTCCGGGTGGGGACCGGGGATGTTCGGCCGGACCGAAATCGGCGGGTTTCAGACCTCCGGTTCTGGCCCGTATGTCCGGCTCCGGCTACGCGGGTGGCGCGCGTTTCGACGCGCGATTTCGGGACTCGGGCTTGGTCTCTATTGGTTCGGTCGAAAAGGGAGCGAAGACTCTCCCCCAAGAGAAACTGCGCTGGGTTGAGTGGCGAATGAACTTTTGGGTTTTTTTTGTGCGGTGGAGGTTGTTGTCGTCGCTTTCTTGGGTCATAGGCGGCTACGGGTTCACCATGCCAATAGTAGAATACGCGGCTACGGCTGTTGTGCGGGAGACACTCATTGAGAAATGTAGATAGGTTTGGAGCCATTGGGAATAAAACAATTGTGTATGCTAGATTTCGTGATGTCTGCTTCGCTGAGCATTTTGATTTTTGGCGTTGTGGGCTCGGCGCTGATCGGGCGTGATCTATCATTCCAACACGGCGGGGCTCTTATTGGCTGTTCTGTTCGTATATCTCGGAGCTCGCTGGCTACGTTTCGCTTCCTCGATGAGAAGTGGAAGTGCTGAAGTGTGAGCTACCTATCTAGTGTCGTCTTCGTGGGCTTACCGGACGGTCGACTTCAACTTGGGTACTAGAAAGATAACCCATGGAGTTTTTCCCAGACATCCGGTAGAAGTCGCCAGACGCTAGTATCACGTTGGAGTCAGATAACTCGCTTATATGCTCAATCTTATCGTCGACAATGATATGCGCATGCGCCTGAACCGATGCCATCTTTTGAGGATGGACTGATCGGATGAGATCCACACGGTTGTTATATAGCCGGTCCGGTTGGCGATAGGGCTGACATCAAATCGTCTCATCTTGGTATTGCTGATGACGGTCGCTCGTGAACTACCTACTCGCTCGATCAGTTTCTCATTATGTGCGTACCTAAGGGCACGACTCGCAGTTGGACAATTTCTGATTACATTATGGATTCAGCATCAAACAGGGATGCACATCGGTCGGCCAACCGCCGGTCTGTCGGCCAGAATCCCTTGACCGATGGGACCGGTCGATCAGTCAGGTATGTCAAACCGATCGTTGGCGATCGGTTTCCTGTAGACCAAAACCGCTAGCTGTCGGTCACATATATCAAACCGACCGCTAAGACTGGCAGTCATTTCAAGAGGGGTATTTGGGGCTGAGGCACGCAATTTGAGGCAAGTGGGTATACTATGTGTCGCTACTAGGGTCCATTTCTTGGTGTTTTGGAGCATAGTACGCCGAAACTTGACTTTCCTGGTTCTAGCTGCGACCTGGGACTAGATTGGAGTCTTCGGTATGCACTAGTACGTGAGAATGCCTTCATCAGTCTTTCTGCTAATGGCGGCCGGTCGGCCGCCGGCGACCGTTGGTCTACTCCTGACCGACCGCCTCTGTCAGTCAATACCCCTTGACTGACAGACATCAATCGGTCGGGTGATAGAATACCTTCGGTCGGTCGGTCAAGGGGTCAGAACCGACCGGGCCGACCGATGTGCAACTCTGGCATCAAACGGACTGACATGGCATCGATATGGATATAATTGCGTCTTGGATAGGACTATCTCGACTCGATTGCCAGAAGGTCGATTCTTCCGCGACCGCATATCTATGTATAATGCTGCGATGTATATTCTTCCGCTAAGATCGGTATCATGCCAATCCTCGCTACGACGGAGGTGCATGGCGAGCACCCGAGCGTGCAAACCCAGCCCGCCGTCTGGATCTACCCGGCAAGAGGCAGGGAACGATTTCCAACTTAGGAGATCCCCAAGCGGCAACTCAGAATGTTTATATTCTTCAGAAAACCGAGGCCTTAGATTGACCTGGTTTAGACTACGATCGGCTTGATCGCCCGGATATGGGGACTGTCGGCCTTCTCAACCGTCTTCCATGCTTCGAGACGTCTGGAGAGCGTGCTTGATGAGCCTGGGGTTCCACTCTGGTACACAATGAGTCATTCTTGACGTCGTATGTGGCGCTGAGCGACTTGAAGCGCGCAGAAGTGTTGTTCTCGAAGAACGACACGCAGCTTGTCAGCGAGTCGCGACTTGGACGAAAGAGAACCCCCCAAATCGCTGCAGCAGCTGGCGAGGGAGTCTGAGACCCGGGTTATGTCGTGTCGATGCTTGTGTAGCTGCGCTGCGAAGATGACCCGCGGCTCGGTTTCAGGTTGAGCAGCTACAAGCTGGCAGGTTGGTCCTGAACATGCTTAGATAGGCCTATGTCGGACCAAGTCGACGAGACGTCGGTGCCGGTAGGGCGCGTGCGTGCTCTGCTTCAGATGGCGTCTCTCCGGGTAGCGCACGTGTACGGGAGAGATAATGGCAATTCCCGTTTCGGACGCGCCAAGGCTTCTTCTCATTCGTCTTAGCGTAGGAACATGGCACTACGTAGTAGATAGACAGAGAAGCCATCTTCGTAAATCCTTCGATGCTTAGCGTCAGGAGTTTCTGGCGCCGCGAGTGGGCGGGATTTTGGAAATATACTTAGTACGTAGATGAGAAGATGGTGGGACTGTCTCCAATTTGACGTGTCTCAGAAGATTTTGACGTGTTTACCCTCCAATAACTTCGGTGTCTTGTCTGTCACAGGGGCGTCTGTGGATGGCCGAGCTATACGGTAGGCCGACCCGTAGGGTATGTACTTCCTTAGGTACCTGGTAGAGTCTATCTACGCAGCCAGCTTTGTTCGGTTCACCACTGGCATCCCCAGGCTTGGACGCCCCATTATCCATACATAGCGAATCCTCACGTGTGTCCTCGGCTGGTGAGTAGTTACGCTTGTTGGTGAACAGTGCATCAGTAGGTACCGAGGTGTGCACTGGATAATTACACGATGGCACGCCTGCTCTATCTAGATAGGTCAGAGACCCGTTTCTTAGTGTAGACAATCAGGGTCAGCACTGGGATCCGTCATCCTGTAACCAACGGAGTGTAGTGTACACACTGGGCATGTAGGTGATTACAGTGTACCCAGACAGGATTACCCTACCTGCTTGCCATCGTCACCATGGTGGTCATCCTCACCATGGAACTAACGTGTTTACCCCATTACTCCGCCTACCGTCCCGCTCGGCCACGCCAGGGTGGCGCCCCAATTGTCATGTTTGCGCGGTGGCCGAGCAGCACGGGAGGCCGAGCAATGGGGTTCGCAGATTATACCTGCACAGGAGACGCTGGATTTCCATGCCACCACACGAAACAGTGTAGCTGTACATCAGCGCCATGTCGAAACGTAAGGGCCGAGATTGCAGCCGGCGCAGAGCACACGATGTACTTGTACCCGACCGGTCACTTGGCAGTGGAGACTCCCGGGCGGTGCTCATGTTGATCATAGGTAACATGCATGCACATACCACTAAGGTTAGTTTTTTCCTGGCTCTTTGCAAGCCACTGGGGACCTGTCAAACACGTGGCGAGCATCTAAATCATGTACCTGGTACGTGAACTGTTTCTACCGAGATAGGGCGAAGCGTGAAATATCTTCCCGAAGGAACCCCTTTATCCCTCTGTCATAGGACAGCCCGGGCCATCCTACCTGCTCAGCTTTACAGCAGGGCTCCGAGCGTACTGTCCTCTTTCTCCCTACTGTAGCCATAGCGTGTGGCCTTTGACCCTACGCAGTAATGTTTTCACACGTGGAGCGGATGCAGGAACAGCACAACAGACAGGATACGGACCCAAGTACCTACACAGGCTCGAGAGCATCTGCGAGAGCATCTGGAAGAGCCTCTCTGCCTCAGTCCAGACTCCAGACGCAGTGCACCGGCTGCCCAATGGATGTCTTTTGCTTTTTATAGTCCAGCATCTGTCATCAGCCAGATGCCTGCTTGGCCTTCCCCATGCCGGGATCTGTATGTAGGTAATAGGTGAATGAGTGCTGCCGTTCCAAGTCCCAACACGTTCCAGTGCAATGGCGAATGTCAACTGTGCGCGGACTGATCACTTTCCCAGAGTTGCAGATGACCGCTGGCACCGTGACACCGTGCCTTGTGCCGATCGCTCTGCTGTGCAGCAACCTCTGCTTTTAGCCTTACTTCCAAGCAACGTTATCCATACACACGATGCAAGGTACCTCGGGGTGTCGAGCCAAACCAATCGGCACGACTACATGCTGTAGAAGCGTAGGAAGGGTAGGTACATGCGGAGCGGAACATGTCATACGCTGCCTATCGGTAGCCCAGCACTCGCGAGAGACCCGAGAGTCGCCTGCTTGGAGATTGGACAAGGCTGTGTAGCTTACGTAGCGCTACATGGAGTAAATACTTGAGATCATAACATCTCTAACCATCTTTGCCCTATTGTTCGGCCCGCACTGCTCGGCCACGAGGCCTACCTGCCCACTCAGAGACACCGGCAGGGGGTTGTTGGCGAGCAGCGCCCCTGGATGGCCGAGTAATACGGCATGCCATCCAATGGGGTAAACAAGTTATACCGAGGTGCTCATACGCAACCAAACGTCGAGGTAATAAGTGCTGCTGTAACCTAGATATGCCATTATATGCCATTAACTTCCGATATAAAATGTGCACGTGAGGGCGTACAGTACCTGTTCTGCGATCCCGCCTAATCTTACGTACACGGGATTTACCTATTCCTACCCACCATTTGTACTTCGTACGTATTACCCAGTATCTAGTGTATTGCCCATCTACTCAGTAGATATACGGACTACGTCGGATGTACATAGTGTAGGTAGTTTGTGGAGATAGTGACAAAGGAAGGGCTTGAAGCCATCGTAGCAAGGGTATGGTTGAGGTGGTGGGTAGGTATCGATGCCAACAATTTAAAGCCGTCTCTGGAATCCCAGCAAAAAAACACCCTCCAAGGATACCCCTGTAACTCTGTTCCGATGCTTTGGCTCGTCATGGCCAGTCAGACCTCTGATGCAATGGGCAGGCCCTGTCGTGATGGATACTTCCTTTTAGTACTCAGTACGGAATACATTAACCCGGAGCTCATTAAATAAGAGCGGCCATATGTCCCTGCGATGGCTCCTTTCCCGGCTACCTCTGTTGATCAAAGTCCATCTCGAGCGAGGCCTCGTCTTCTCTACTTATATACCCATCCCAAATATACCATCTCCGGCATCTACAGACCCTGGCGATTCTCTTCTTCCGGCTCTTACCTTGACTCGACCTCGCCCCTGCCTAGCACTCTGTTCTCGGCTTTCTCAAGACGAAACATCGAGGAAGATGTGCGACTATACCCAAGTAGGCACTTGTTAGTCCTACATTAAAGCCCGCGCTTATTGACCGTGGATCTAGGTTGAATACAACTGTCAGCACTTCCGTTTCGTCGTCTTAAGATGGTGTCCCAAATACGAAAGGACCTACAAGCCTTGTGCGCCGAACGTCACCCGCGTCGAACTGAGGTAGGTACATTGTCACGGCATCTTCATCCTCAGCACTTACACGGCCTCATGCTAACGTTGCGATAGACATGACGAGCAATGTTGTACGTACAGTCCACTCTAACTCCAAGACCCACGCTGGGCTGCTTCATCATCGTTAACGCCTCGTAGCCGACTGCAGACCACGGTCACTGCCCCCGTGGGAGCACATGATCCGGAGAAAGCCAAAGCACTCGTCCTACGTCTGATGCGTCCGGACTATCTACTGTTGTTATTTCGAGCACCGACCGACGCCGCCCAGGAAGCCGGCGGACTGTCGGACATGAATTCGAAAACGATTTGTTTTCACGCGGATATATGTCTAGAACAGGTACATAAAACGAGGCAGACAGACACCAGACTGCTATGAGGGGTGCAAACCCCTCGTCTCACATGCTACCTTGGGGGGTCAACGGCGGACGGGCGGGACATGGCTACATTTTCCCATGCATTGGCATGGAGTTGTGGGAGTTTGGGTTGACCGGCTTCAGGGCAATATGAAAACGGTTCTTTTTGTCTTGGCTGATTATCATGGGAATCGGGATAATTAATGGGGTTTCGGGCATTTATTCGGGTGTTTACATTGGGCATAATAGCGGGTTTATTTTTTCTTTTTCTTCTGCTCTTCGACAGCGGACTTTCTCTCTCTCTTCTGCGGCGTTCTCGCGTTGCAGGTCGATGCAGCTCTACCACGCTAGACTAGGCATTAGTGCACGAGAGAGAAAAAAAAGAAGCCATCGTGGTCTATTTTATTAGCGGCGGCCTAACCCGCGGCGTGCCAAACAGGGCCTAGATAGCCAGCTAACATGAATGGCGCGTCGGCCCATCAAGTGCCTATGCTGTGCTACGACGAAAAAGAACAGATCATATCCGGCGTTTCGACCAGTGACGGGGGCGAGTTGTCCGCTGCTCATGCGGCAAGGTAGGTAGCGGACACGATCTACATTCGTACATCCGCCGAGTTAGAGTGTAGGTTCATGCTTCCCAGACAATCCGGACTTTTGGGAGTCAGCAGATTCGGCCAGAGAACCTGGGTCGTGGCTCTATGACTCTATGATTCCCTACACCACGACCCGGCTGATTCGTCACGCTTTCGTACACGGTTGGTATACCATGTAAGTAATACCACGTCTCCGGGCTGCAATACACGAATTGTATGTGACTACCTAACCTACGTTCGAGTAGAATTGCTAGTATAGACAGGCAGTGCACTTATTTTAGTCGTCGATCAAGTATGATAAAGCTACACCTCACACATGCCGAGTACGGCATCCCCAGGATACGTCGCTACATACCAGGTGTCTACACACTTGCTTGTACAGTCTGTACTGGACTATGTAACAAGTTACCGGCAATTAGTCTGGACGAATTCAGGCACAAATTGGATATCGTGGGTGGTCAACGGCGTTGTAAATAATTACCTAATAGTCTAGCAGGGTTGCCTCAACTACTGTACCGGCCCGACGGTCTAGCATCTCTGTCCGTTCTGTGGATCTACTACTTCGTATGTATTCCCTATTCCCGTCTTCAGTGTTGGCATGTACTGTATATCCTCAAAGTCGAGTGCTGCCACCGAATAGTTACCTACCTACACCACAATGCAAGCAAACAATATCGGATGAACCTCGAATACCCTGAGATCAGACAGAGAAAGCCTCACGTAGGGACGGACCGGTAGCCGAAGTCCCCTGACATGCCGCGCAGACGAATCCCCGCCCGTACGGAAGTCGGGTTTTAAAAGTGTTGCTCAGGCCAAGCCATGCCAAGACGCCAAGGCCTTGTTAGATAGCGAAGCCTTTCTGCAACCACGAGAACATGACCCCCCCCGGTTGGTTCCATATCCAGTGCTACCCACGATAGGTAGCATCTAGCTATCTAGGTGGCATACGTAACAGCTTCAGCAGCCCACCACGGGATCATCTAGGTCTTGAACTCAGTGAGCACTTCAGCGCGGCCAAAATGCAGGGACAGTACCGGACGTGATGAATGGATGGATATGCAAGTGACGAGGCTCTTGTTGGCCTGATCAACACTTTTAAACCCGACTTCCGGGCAAAACAGGTACACGATGCCCTCACCCTATGGTTCGGCTTGCCGCATTGTTCGGCCAGCTGGCACTCGAACATATCGACAGGGTTCTGGGGAATTGGTGCCCCTGGGTGACGGAGCAAGCGGATAAACACATTGTTCCCCATACGTACTCCGGACGCCTTATTAAGCTCTTACTATATTCTCCCTATCTACTCCGGCTACCGGAATACATAATAGGCGGTATTAAGTCAATTGTTAGGGGCACGGCAGTACCGTCGATAGAATGAATGACAAAAACTTGGTATGTCATTACACGACATCGTACGTGAGGCTGTAGTTCACAACCTCCGGCACTATCTCACGATGTTGTGTTATGGTTTTCCCGTGAGTGGAAACCAACAGGTACTGTATTGGCCAGGCTCTTGCCAACGCCCGGGCTGTCTATGGTTAACTCAACTACTCAGTAAGGTAATGTTGGGACTTGAACCTCCGCTGATCGCCCGTAACATGGGGTTATCACACCAAAGAAGGTGAACACTCCGGTGTATTCAGGTATGTAAGTACATGATGTAATGCCCCCTTGCCATCCACCCCCACACGGCTGACTGCAGAAGTCGCCAAGGATGATGCGATGAGCAACTTGCGCTACCTCCCTTTGCTGATGGTCATAATTCCTATATCTCTGATCATCGTGGGAAGATGACAGTCACGAGAACAGGCTGGTAACTATCTCGAAGCATGCTGGAGACCTGACCTGGCAACTCCCTACGCGCCGGTCCACCGCGCTTCCACTTATATCGTGCACAGATGTCACTAGGTATTTATATACCCGGCCGTCTATGTACCCTACCCGCAGCCGCAGTGCCTATTTTGGAATCCATGCCCTGGTCTTCCCTTTATTCCTTTACGGGAATGCCATGTGAGGAAACCCGGGAGGGCTTGCAAATACGGAATGGGTTATCCATAGGGCAACTAGCCTCTCCACTAGGAACGCATGAGGCCCAGCGCGATGCCAATGGTCTGGTTACCCCCCGTATTGACGACCCATAGGCAGGACATAGCGTAGCATGCGCCATCCAGAGAGCCCACACTGCTAAGGAGTGAGGGTATCGCCGCGTACGCCAACATCGGGAACCCCGTTGCTAGCGCGCAGAGTATTTGCACTACCTGTCTGTGTCTCTGGTTTACAAGTCAAACTCTTGAGGCCGAATGCCAGTGTCTCCCATGGATCACCGCCTGCTGTAGATAGCGCACACTAGTGTACCGACAGATGTCGTCGAAGATCATCTGAGGTGGCGTCCTCCCTTATAAGTGGCAAGTAAGGCTCAACGTTTGTTCCCGTACGGAATGCCTGCTGTAACATCCCTTCCTATTGACCTTCAGCTGACGTGACAGACGTCCAATCCCTAATCCTTGCCAATGCCCGCCAACAGCCTCGGGCCGTTCTCAAATAGTGCGCATATACAATGCTAACTACGGAATAGATGCTAAGGAGAACCACATATGTGCGTAAGATTTGGCACAGAACGCTGCTATAGCAGGTCACTAATGTCAGCCTGGTAGCGTGCTGGGTAGCTGTTGGATATGTGCAGATCTTCCAACTGGGTCATTTTGACAACAACCGAGCTTGACAACCGAGCAATGCTTGTCGACGTATATTATACGATTCCTCCTCGCGAGTCACCCGACCTATGGTGTAATATCGGCTTACTATGGCATACTTACCGAAAGACACAATCGGCTCTCGGGAAAGATCAGGCCGGGTGGACTATTAGGATGCTGTGGAGTGACGGGCAAAAAACGAAACGTTACCACGCTCATCTCTCTCCTGCCGGGGTCCCTTTCTGACTAACTACGTCTGTACCGGTACCCTATAATTTCTCTATGAGCTCATTTGGGAACCTCCCTTTCCCAAGTTATACTAAGTATAGCCAGCCACTTAGCCGCTAGCTATAATACCCGTGATATAACTATTCCGTACAGCATGGCTCGCGGAATTAATTACTTATTGTCAGTGCTTTAAGTGATAGCTCTGCGGAATTCTGACGGTGCAAATACACATAATACCTTACGCAGTACGGAATACCTACGACAACTACATAGTTACCTGGGTTGCCTCATTATATACCTAGGTATGACACCACAGCGCAAGCAGATCTTAGATCTTGGCATCTTGCAGACATCTGTGTATCTTCCGCGCCAAGGCGAAAGCCATCCAATCCAGGCGTTCGATGTTTTCGGGCCAGATCTTGGCCCTTCTCGTTCAATACTATGCAGTTATCATAATATAGATACTCGGTATAACCATCAGGGCGTTGCTACTCCGTTTCTCGGTCACTCCACCCGTCAGGCGGCACCGACGTCCGTATATAGCATCGTGTTCGAGAGGTATGGTGGCCGAGCAGTACAGCTGGCCGAGTCATGGGGTCAAATGTGTCATTTGGGGGGCTAGATTGGGCGAGAATGATACGTGGGTTGCGGGATTCTACAAGTTTTACTATGTGTACAGTCCGTATGCAGTTCGTGGAGTGGGTATTCTTTTCCGCCAAAAACACAGTGTCGATCTCCGGATCATACATACATGCCCACATGAGCAATAAAACTTACAGATGTCGTCCTGCTCAGAGGTTTTATGGTCTGCCGAAGACGACCCCGGCATCCCTCTCACCGAGTGGAGTCGGTCAGCCAAGAAGACCGTGGACGGCCGCGAGGAATGCTGCTCTGTCTCTCAGGTCAGTTTGTTTGGGTCGTTTCAGGGAACGTTACCTGGGTATTGATTCTGGCGGGATGTCGGAGGAAAAAAAACGAACGAGGTTTACCGGGGTCCAGGGGTCGAGAAGCGGAGTTACACCGCGCAGTTGGGTATTTACACTCTGCATTCCGTGGAGTTCACACTACCCAGCTGCATTGATGAGTCGACGAGTCCGGTCTGCCATGGCAGCGCCGACATGACATGCCGTGGTGGTGTCGTAACTTGTCTGGGTGGTATTGCTCGGTATTCACATGCACTCCGACGGCTTGGTTCCTGAGGGGGGTACCTTTCTACTCGTGCTCACCCCTGATATAGACGAGGAGAGACGAGGGTGGCGAATACCTGTGTACATCACATCAAACCATCTTCTGGGCTCTCTCCGAATGTACGAAATACTTACTTCATACGGTAGATTCAGGATCCGTCACATGACACGAGTGCGGTTACAAAACCCGTCTCAGCTAACCCACCATTTGTGACAGCTCGTGAAAGACAAACCGAAGCCCGGTACGTAGTTTGTATAGCAGGCACAGATCCGTGCACTTCGTTCTATTGGCACACTCCTTTCTCGTTTGGTGCTGACGAATCTACAGTGCTCATAATATCGAATGTTTCAAGATCTGTTCGGAATTTGGAAATCTGTTCAAGGCGAGATCCACTACCAGGGATGTAGATTCTCTTCGGATGGAAGTCGTGCCTTGAACAATTGACGGTCGACAGACTACCGGTGTATGTATTATTTTAATTCGACTTTTGTGCCTAGCGAGTGTACGTAGATGAACCTACTCGTGAGGCAATTCCCCGGACAGACGAATATCGTGATTCGTAAGTATTTACTATTGTATCAAGTTTTCTTGTTAGTAGCCACATTCCTATAAGATATCATATTGCTGATGTTTTAGAGTCGCAGCTCTTGCCGTCACACCAGCTCCGTTAGAGCGTCCGTTCCGTCTTCCGCACGCCCCCGGCGTACGGGTCCGGGGACGGCGTTGCATAGGATCGATTTACGCGTGAGAGGAGGCCGCAGACGAGCAGTCTCCAGATCGTCCTAGTCACGCCGGGGACAGAGCCGGTGAGCCCGCATGTCCTGCTTCGTGTTAGTGATGTTACAGGTCACATTGACACTGGAACACCCGCGAATCTAGATCTGGATCTGGATCTGGCCCTGGCTGGATCTGGTGGCGACACCCTGCTGCGCTACACTACACGTTTCTTCTGGACATGTACGAAATATCACGCAACTTGGTCTGGGTGATTGCCGAGCGCTCACGTCGGACCAGATCGGATATATAATAGTCTGTATCTAGTGCACATTGGCGTTCCGGGGCATGCGGTTGAGGCTAATACAAGCCATCTTGCCACATGGCTGAGCCTGGGCGCAACCGTCCGTATGCCCCGTGGCGAGCGCCTGCTGCCCATCTGCCGTGGGTGGACTGGTAGCCGCTGCACTGGCATCGGCTGGCTAACAGCAGGGAATAAACCGATCACTCATCACTGTGGGGAACCTGGCTTATTGTGGCTCCGGAATCATGATCACCAGGCTCGATCTTACCGAAGTTCCATATGGGAAGATCTAGGTACATGCCGGGATGCTTACACTACGGGTCTACAGTGAGCACGGGGTGTTGGCGTAAAGCTGCCTTGGCTATGACGAGAACACGGCAATCGAAGTATCGGGACATATCGTTCTTTATTGTTCAACGCCCCGTGGCGACCAGAAATATCAGACAGGGTGGCCATCGCGACTCAGACTAACATAACCTGCAGCCGTCCGTCCCCGATATATATGCCACGACGCCTCACGTTTCAGGCCGGTCCTTATGATCTCGCATCCTTCTGAATAGAAATTGTCGTTCGCGTACCTACGTGTAGGTTCCTTCAGTGCGAGTCGTGGGACTGCTTGGCTCCCAGCTTAACTCGATCCGTACAGTGCGGGACCGGGCATCGTGTAGCTGTCGAAAGCAGAGTATGGGTCGAAGAGGATGCCACTGCAATGCCAAAGAGTCAGAGAATCCTTCCGTGGCGAGTTTTGCTGATTTGAACACGGCTCCACCAAGCTCAAGTGCTGACTTGGACAGAGAGTCCATGCTCTTTCGGGTGGAGTCGTTATGAAGACTGGGATTATGATAACAGGTGAGACTTACGGGTCATCCGCTTTGTAAAGGTCGACTCCCAGCGTTCCCTCGGGCTTGTCGGTTCCTGAGCCGGTAATGGCGATGTTGAAGCATTGGGGGTAGTTTTGAGCACCGTCTGAGAGCCATATGAGTCAGCAACGAGTAGATAGTTTGCGTAATATAGACCCCGGGGATTTGTGAGCATGTGAATGCATTTGCCTTCATGACAGAAATCTAGGCATATGGTTCTTGCTAACGAGCAACCGGAAAGGGGTTGAGGCTACTTACTTGGAGCTCCTCCTCCGTGCAAGGCGATGACTATAAGAATTTGAGTTAGTGTGGGTTATTATAGGTCAATTGGAAATATTGTTTAGAAAGATCATAAACTCATATGTTGTTGGTTAAAGGTTTGGACTAGACGGAGCCCACGTCCTTATAGATGGTCGAGACGCAAATAGAAAAGAAAAGAAGTTCCCATACTCTCATGGCGGAATACGTAGTTTCCGGGGGCAAGAGTCTCCGGCACGGTGGTGGTCCAGGTGTTGTTGTTGGCCATCATCTGCCCTGTACCCCATGTCGAGGTGCTGTCGTCGTAGCCCACGGCATCAATCTTGACCCATTCTAGTGTCGTCTTGTCCGCACTGCTGCAGTCGCCATCACAGGCAGCCACGTATGTCAGGATAGGGCCGACATTGTGAGGCCATGTCGTCCACTGGAAGTCAACGGTGCCGCCGGCCGTAACACTCACTGTGGTGTTGCCCGGCTGGGCGTTGATGTGGCAGTTGATATCAGGAGTGCCGTAAGCGTCGGGCGCCACGAAGCCGTTGTCCAGATCCTCGGCGTACCAAGCGGCGATCTCGGGCACCTCAATGCCGTTTTGGATGTCGTAATAGTACGACAGCAGGAAGCCCTGGTTCCAGGTGCCGTCTGTCACGAAACCCGAAACTGTACCGTGCGCTCGCGCCAGCGCCGCGCCGCCCGCCGCGGCGAGCATGAGAGACTTGAAGCCCATCCTCACAATCGTTCCGGAGAGGTAGTCCGTGTGTCGACCAAGACAAGTGCCTAGATTCTGCCAATTCGCCACGCGAATATATGGGAGCAATCGACTCGAAACGGCGTGGATACGAGAGAAGAGCAACGATCCGCTGAGGATAACCGTCCTATTTATGCCTTCATCTGGGCCATATGGAAACACGGTACCTGATCCCGTAGTGTCGCGTGCCTAGAGACGAAAAGTGGCTACCATATCGTCCATGAGACTCGGGGTTGTGAATGATATTGGTGGAATTGGAAACGCCAAGGGCGCGCAATTGATGAAGAAGTGCGGCTTGCCGACTCTTGTTTCGGCATCTATTCCGCCGTTCCATATTCTATCGCCCAGTCTACGAAATCGCATGGCCTCGGCATCGATGCGCAGGGACTGAACGTCTTATAAACAGCAGGTACTCTCAAGTGCTTCGTTATCATGGCCACTATCTTCCATTATGTCTCTGTCGAATGTAACAGTTGCGGGACACTTGGATGATTCAGGAGGAAGCGTAGAACGGGCGCTACAAGGAAGTACGTGGCTGATGCCTCGATGCTCATCCTCATAGAGAACGGTTATCTACAGTGTTGGTTAGCGACAGCGTCAAGGGTATATGAGGATTTCACTCCTGGTCCTTCTCTAGACCCGATGATTTATTATTCCGACAGGCGTTCTGGCGTTCTGGCGTCACGAAGGCAGGGCTCTATCCCTGGACAGGCATACTGAGCTAGTAAGCTAGGTAGATAGTATATACCGACGGTCACAGGAAAATAGTCTAACGCAATGCCTACTACTGTATCCAGCAATTGCGGAATCAGAAGAGACCAACTATGCGTCCGCGGCCAGATGAACAGCGTAGAGACTCGACGTTTCGCCGGTGCTTACGGCGGCGTAGATAGTCCCCGCTGCAACGGCGGCTTCAGATATAACAGACCGAGGTTGTGGGATATCTGCAAAAATAATCGTCAGCTGAGTGCTGGTGTTCGGGGACCCTCCGGGCCGAAAAGGGCAGTCAGAATTGAAAGACCGCTATCAGAGGATTGAGGAGTCTCCTCACATTAATCACTTCCACACCAGTTCAAGTGGTCAAACTAGGCAATCAACCGCGATTGATGGCATTACCAAGATAGACCCCCTGAGGACGGACAGAAACGGCCGTGGTGGTGGGGACCGGGAGTCAACTGGAACGGCCACGGCTAACCGGTGCTGGGAATTGGTCCGCAGTCTCGGCAGCAATGCGACATTTCCTGGCACCGTCACTCTTGCATGGACGTTGAGAATCTCCATGGTGGACGGTCAGGCAAGTCAGACGCTCCCTCGGGTCGCAACCTTGCTCTGGGTATAGACCGATGGGGCGTGATAAGGGTCTGCAGTTAATTTCGGGCCATTATAACTTGGCGGCTCTCTTCGGGCCGGAGGATGCCCTGGCCACAGCATGGAACAGGATACACGTGAAGACATGGCGATCCCGTGCAGACTGTAAATAGATGAGAACACATCGTGATAGGTATTGTATTGTGCGAATACCAAGATGATGTCTTGATGGTCACAAACACGGATTGAATACCATCTAGCCATGAGTAATAAGAAGACTCGACGGCCGAACAATGGAAATACACGAATTCGGTATAACAGAGAGTCAATCACTATTTCAAGCGCTAATAAGCCGGGTTTAAACCGCGTCGCAGCGCGTAACTTAACGTGCTGAGTATTGCTGACAACTCTGCCTTATGATGCTGGAGCCCAACAAAAACAGCCTGTCTTTGCTGCTATCTACCCGTGCCTATAGGCATTCTCGCCTTTACAACATCTCGACTTCGTGCACGTGTGATGGAATGTTCGCCGTTCAAGTGACGCGTTTTCATTTACACCAACAGCTACGTTCCATACAGACGATGCATTCTCTATATTTATTAGGTGACGTTACTTGGACTTGGTACTAGAGAAAGAGAGAGCGCCAATCCAAACCGTCCGCGCTGTGGGCCGACGAAAACCGGACACAGCCAGGCCGGATCCTGCGCAAAGTTCCAACACAAACGCCGACGCTCGACGAACGTGGGGAATACATTATTAATCACGATTTGCCAGCCCATACCTCTTCCCCAGGCGATATCTCGGTATATTACCGTACCCTTCTCTCTCCGCCTGTCGGAGTCGGGATGGCTAGCTTGGCAGGGCGATACCAGGCACTGCTTCAGTGGGTCGAAGCCAAGGGCGGGCAGCTTCATCCTGCCGTGGAGATCTTCCACGATGAGGTCACTAAAGGCTCCTTCCGCGTCAAAGACTCCGGCGTGCTTGGGCCAGGCGAAGAAATTGTCTCTCTGCCGTTGTCCTGTTCTCTCTCATTTCTCAACGCGATAGCCGGCCATCCAAGCGTCGCTACGGCCTTGCCGCCCTCCATCGTGCCCCCCGTCGATGGGATCTACTTTCCGATTGAGTTTCTGGAGAATGTGCCGCCTCATGTCGTAGGCCGGTTCTTCCTCATGCAGGAGTATCTGCGCCGAGAGGACTCGCCTTGGTGGCCCTACATCAGGACTCTGCCTCAACCCGAGCAAATGACCAGCATGCTGCCTATCGTGTGGCCTGCAGACGACGTCGAGTTCCTCCGCGGCACCAACGCTTACGTGGCCGTCCAGGAGATCCGGTCGGCGCTGAAGAAGGAATACAGGCAAGCGATGAACTTCTTGTCCGGGCACTCTCGGTTTGAGTACACCCGGCCGCTCTATCATTGGGCCTACTGCATTTTCACCACGAGAAGTTTCCGCCCGTCACTCATCCTCCCGGATGCGGAGTCGTTGTCTCTGCCCTGCAAGACGGACGACTTCTCCATCTTATTGCCGCTCTTCGACATCGGCAACCACTCGCCGCTCGCCAAGACGGAATGGGTGACCGACAAGGACACGCGCACTTGCGTGCTGCGTTCGTGCCAGCCCTGCTTGGCCGGGCAGCAGGTATACAACAACTACGGGATGAAAACGAACAGCGAGCTGCTCCTGGGGTATGGTTTTATCCTGCCCGAAGATGAGGACTTCCACAATGACTACGTCCACATCAAGACGAAAGCAAACCCGGCAGCCGGTGATCTCGAAACGTCGCACCTTGTGTCCCTGCGGCCGTTCTCCCACCCCAGCTCCGTGGTCGGGCGATCCAGACTCCTCCACCCGGACCATCTCGCTTGCCTGCCTGCTTTCGGCCATTTCCAGGACTCGCTCATCGCCGCGCTCTACGAGCTTAACGCGGCGCGCGAGGGCGATACCTCCGACGTCGGGCTAGCTGAGATCATGCGCGGCGGCATTTCCGACGGGTACCTGAGAAATATCGCGGAGTCTTTGTCGGGGAAGCTCCAGATGGACCTCGCGGAAATAAGGCATTTTGATCCAGACTACGAGGCAGCGAATCAAAACCAAGAGCTGGCTCTGTTATATAGAGAGCAGTGCAAGAAAGTACTAGAACATGCCATCGACGGTCTCTACAATGTCGCGCCTTAAAGACCCCGGCGGCGGCGCGGGGGGTTTTTACCTGTTATCATTCCGAGACGTGCGCGCGACATGCTGGCCCAAAAGCCGAGCAGTGAGTAGCACTTCAAGCAGAAAAGATGTATCGTACAGGGAGGTAGGCACAAATCAATCTTAGGTCGAGCAGCGAAGGCGACGAAATGAGGGGGGTATAAAAAAAAGAAAAGCTTGAAAACCACCAAACCCAAACTCCGAATCAAAGGGGTATCATATCCATGCTGTTCGCCGTCCCGTTTTCCCCCTGAACGCGCGCCCTCTCCCCTCTAGCGATGAATCGATGATTACCTAATTACCTAGAACACCTCGATGTCGTTCCGACCGCCGTCCCTCTGAGAAGACTGGACTGAGAAACACACGTGATTACCGGGACCGAGCAACGCCAAACCGTTTCTCAAAGCGCTAAATATCGCAGGCAAGTTTGTGCGCGGCGTTGGTTCAGTTGGGCCGCAGCCAGTCGAGGACGGATTCGGGCAGTGCGGCCATGTGCTCGTTTAATAAGTCCAGACAGGCTTTCGAGGCTGCGGGCGAGGGGGGTTGAATTAGTGATCAGCGCGGCGTCCATCCATTCTCATGTAGTGGCAGCAGCAGCAACCTAGAATGATACTCCGGGATATGGGGATATGGGTGACTTACGCCGCAGTATGCTCACGTTCCCGGAGCTGAGGGCGGCGCTCATCCGGGCGGAGTTATAGCAGCCGAACTTTTGCTGGAGGGCTAGCATGCGCATCCAGAGCCTGTCCGGGTCGCCGTCGGTGCCTTCTTCCACTGCCTTGACTGAAGCTCTGCGCTTGCTGATGTCGACTGAGGAGCGGAGAGAGCTTGGAGAGGCGGACCGGGCTGTTCGAGGGTCGCCTATGAGCCCGATCTTCCCGACCGAAGTGGCGGGTCGATTTATGGGACACGGCGTTATGGCGTCGACGTCGTCGAGCATTTTGGAGATGAGCGTTGGCGACGGTGGGATGCGAGATACGTCGCAGGGACAAAACTCGACGGGGGAGACGAGGGCCTTTGTATGAGCCGCGGGGGGCGCTCACTGCGGTTTGTCTTGCTTGAAGGGCAACTGTTTGCTCTGCGCTAATAAACCCTGCGTTCTTTTTGCCCGGCTGACTGGAAGCGAGGTGCCAATACGTAGTAGGTTACTGGTGGGTTGAGCCGAATGTGACTATGATGCGACTATTAACCCCTCCTGCACCTGCTCTTGACTGTTGTTATTTCTTTTATTTTCTTTTTTTTCCTTTTCGGTCTTCGTGAAGCTTGGTAGCGGGTTTGACGCACGTAGGCCGTAGAGGGTGGGTTTTTTATGTTGTATATAAGAAGTTGACGATCAAGTCAAAAAGAGCATGAGATCAAGAGAGGACTGCACGATGACAAATCGGTCTGTCCACGAGGAAATGCTTGGATACTACCTCCTTGCTATGCAAGCCCCGGCGACGACGGGGGAGGGCGTTTCTTTTATATGGAGCGAGATCAAGTGACAAAGTCTTCCGCTCGGTCCCTCCCCCCTCGGTGTTCGTATACCGTGGGCATGGATTGCTGGCGGATCCACGCCCAAGTGAAAAGCTTGACAGGTGAGAACTTAGGCAGTGTAGACAGACTGTGCGTAGTGCGCAGACAAACGCCCACAAAACGGCGATTGAAAAAGACTTCACTGTGGAGGGGCAAAAAGAAAAAGGACCTTGCGCGAACTTGTCACTCCCAGGAAAGTCGGCATGCCGGATGCATTAGCGTCGCAGAGAGGGAGCGAGTGGGCGAAGCCGGTCGATGGGTCGATGGAGGCATGGGATCGTAGGGGCGAGGGTGTGGAGGCAGCGAGGACAGCGAGGGTGACAGCGAGGGCGAGAGTGAGGGAGAGCCAGGCCATGCACGTGAGTTGCTGTGTGATATCCTCCTCTCGAAACCACTTCTCACGCCCAATCAACCATCGCCCTGCCCAGGCCGGCTGCAAGAGGTGACGGGTTGTGTTGTCCCCTGTGACGCGGTTTTTTGCCGCGGTGAATGGGGAGGTATGTGCCTCTGTCTGTATGGCTGGAGCTGGGAGATGGGGACGGGCACTGCGACGGGAACGGGAACGGGAACGGCAGCGCTGTTGGAGGGGAGATTCTCGCCGCATTGGGATGGTGTTATAGCTAACCTATCGGCTTAGTCGTGCCAGGGCACGGCAGGCCCCCCTCCCTTTCCCTTTTCTCCGTCGGATGCTCGTAGGATTCCCTATCAATGTTAGTGTAAATAGCCTGCTAAATAGGCACGCGGCCTAACTGGAATCTGGATGGATGCCAGCAGCGTCGACAACGCTGCTGTCCTGGAATGCT
This sequence comes from Xylaria intraflava, assembly GCA_022385655.1. NCBI lineage: Eukaryota > Fungi > Ascomycota > Sordariomycetes > Xylariales > Xylariaceae > Xylaria > Xylaria intraflava. The sequence continues at coordinate 198,736 of MU279778.1, forward strand.
GACTTACCGTCTCCTATATTGGCTATTAGTGTACATGTCGTCGTCTCTACCGTAAGCTGCATGCTCGCAGATCCCCCAACTGCCGGCACTATATCAACCATCCTGATTCCTGGTCCGTCACCGGCGCTGACGATGCTGTGCGTCTCCCTCTGCAGCATGGCTTACTCACCGGGCCAGGTTGACTCATCGCAGCTCGTCGACATATCGGGGATAGAATAAGACGCCAGACACGTGAGATGGGACTCCGAGAGCAGCATCAAAGCGCCTGTGCCAGCACACAGCACACATCCCATCTATCTAATTACACGGTAACGAGGCTTGCGTCCTCGGTTCGCTCTGTCGCTGGTTATTGGCGTGCGGTACTTTTTTACCCGACCAACAACATATCTCTCTCCGTATCCGTATAATAAGGAGGCATCTTTCCTGACGCAGCCAACGGCGGGTCAGATGCGGCACGCATGAGCTGGCACGTAGCGCTTTTCATTTAATTCTCTCTGCTTTTCTTTTCTGCTCGCCCTGTTATTTTTTCCTCTCTCCCGCCTTACGTCATATTGCCATGTCATGGATCTGTTATCCGTAAGACTAGCCTGCCATCCTCTCCCGCGTTTCCTAGAGGAGCCACGGGGCGAGACCGTAGACGTCCAGGGTAGAAGATATTCCGGACAGACAAACGTATTACGATGCTTACAAAGACAGAATTCAGATAGGGAATTCCGGTCCGCTGTCGTCATCATCATCATCAGAGCGTGCGCTCAGATGGCTGCCAAACCCCGGTCAGCACCGGCGCTGTGGGCAAGGACTCGCCCAATGACTGTGTATGTACGGAGTATCTGGTCACTTACTTCAACTGCTTTGTCTCCTCGGTTACCCATTCGCCCCATCCAAGGTAGATAGGCAATCTGCGTTCGTGCCAGACCTGGCTATACCTGCTGCTTATGCTGTACATCCGTTACCAGATTCGTCCGTACACCGCCAGAGTCTGCGTCTTACAGGATGCAGGTCGTGTGGGTTCAAAAAAAAGGGCCTGTCGTTGCGATCGCTCCCTTGCCTTCCCCACCGGAAATCTCGACTGTCACAGACGATCCGAGTGGATATGGGGTAGGCATCTGTCTTCTGCAAGCCTTGCATACCTGGCCTTTGCACTGGTCATTGGATTCTGGATTCCCGCGTAGTATGGCCCAGTGCTGAGTATTGCTGGGTATCTCATATCACTAGATCTAGGTTGTAGTCTTGTCTTGTCCCCCTCCAAGCGCAACTCGGGTTGTGCGATATACCACATGTAATATTAGCACATGTGACATATGTTGTCCCCTCAACCACATCCGAACGGGCACCCCCCCGTTTCTCGGGTTCGCCCAATTGCGGGCGCTGGTCGTCTCGCCGTATGCATGGGGTGGACGATCCGAATATGGGCTATACCGAGTGTACCGTCTATCGGTGCTGTACGAGGGGCATCCAATATGAAATGAAATAGACAGTCATCCTCACCTAGGAAGACAATGTATAGTCAGCCATGTAGTGTATGATGGCACTCTAGGTCGATCCGCTATATAAGAGCGCTGTTCGCGCCAGCGGCTCGCTGCCAGTTGTTTTCCCGTTTCATATTAATTACGTGCGCTGTCGGCCGATCTGAGCATGAACAAAGCTCCCCATCTTTCGCGTCCGGGGTCGCTCGTGGGAACAACCATCAACCTTCGTATCGGCTGGTTGTCTTCCCTCCCATCTACTTGACTGTATCTGTTTTTTTTTTTCTCTTCTTTTTTCTTATTATTTCTTCATTCCCTCTATAGTGTTTACCGTTCGATCGACTTGCATATGCAATTCAATGCAAAGGAGATTGACGGTAGGTAGATACTCCAAACGCTTAATACGATCAGCGGGTCATCCACCTCGTCAACTGTGTTGCATGATGAATGGGGTTGCCACGATGTGCAACTATTGCTTCGGTTACTGACCGACTGCCGCTGGACCAATCTGAATCACATCTACACAGATGTTCCTCCCGACCTGACCAATGGTTAATATACGATGAAAATAGTCCTGCCTGCTTCGGTGCCTCGTTATCGGTCGTCGGCACGGTAGCGATGACTGGGCAGCAACATGAACCGGTGGCGGTTAACACAGCATAACGAAGTGCGTATCTACCCCATATTAGCCCGAAGGCAGATACTCGAGAGTCGAAACTTTCAGATGGAAATTTCAGCGTCATGAGCGCGAATGCATCCTGGCACATATTTCGGGCTGTGGTAGAATGTAAATTTGTGCCCCGATCCACACTACCATTGCTGATGAAGTGCCGCAATCGGACAAGACCTGCGAGCGTCTCATCTATATATGCGCATCTAGAAAGAGGAATCCGGCTATCTTTCCGATTCTAGCGAGCAGCCATGATAGTTTCCCCAACGTCGTATTGTTCATTACGATCCCTCATCACATAGTTTCACGGAATCACGGTTCACCTGATATGTACAGTAATCTTTATTGAGCCGGTAGCGAGCCGTCTTACGCCTTTTCCAGGCGAGATGCGACGGTCTTCCAGTTGATGACATTCCAGATGGCATTGAAGTACTCGACCTTTCTGTTCTGGTATTGCAGGTAGTAGGCATGTTCCCAGGCGTCAATGCCCATGAGGGGAATGTAGTTGCCGGTCACGGGATCTTGGTTGGCTCGAGTGAGGACCTGCAAAGTTCCGGCTGTCTTGTCCTTGGCGAGCCAGGCCCAGCCACTGCCTTGGATGCCACCCAGAGCGGTGTTGATTTCACTCTTGAGGTTCGCGAAGGACCCAAAGTCGCGATCGATGGCAGACTAACAGGTCGAGGAGAATAAAGTCAGCATAGCGATTGGGGGCGGGAGGGAGAAGCAGTATAGGCGCGACAGATGCATGGATGGTAGAGTGGTGACGTACCTTCAGAGCACCCTCGGGCTCGCCTCCACCGTCCTTGTTGGCCGGGGACAGGTTCTCCCAGAACAAGCTGTGGTTGATATGACCACCGCCGTGGAAATTCAGCAGGGGCGCGACAGTAGCGGCCTTCGCCTCGTTTCCTTGAGCTTGGGCTTCTCCAATCCGCTCCAAGGCGTTGTTGAGGCCGTTGACATAGGTCTGGTGGTGGTTCTTGTGGTGTAGCTCCATAATCTTCCCAGAGATGTAGGGTTCGAGGGCACCATAGTCATCTGGGAATCAATGAATAAAAGCGTCGATAGACGGGTACGGCTCTCAATCGCTTACAGGACAGGTCGGGGAGCGTAGCTTTGCCGCGGGTAAAGGCAGTACTGGCCAGGGCAACGGGTTTGACGGAGCTCCGCAGAGCTGCTCGGGCAGAGGGCGCAGCGCGGAAGAGGGCGGCGGCCATATTGAGGACGGGTTTATCGACTGGATCCGAGAGAATGGAAATTTGGGGGAATTGCGGTTGCCAAGGAATGCTGAAGCAACGATACCGGTTGAAGGTGGAGTTGTATAAATTTGTAAGGTAGTATAGAGCCTAGAGGGAAGCTCTCAGGATGATGTCAACGAACGGGCCAGCAGGTATTATTATACCCGGATTAACCGGTGAGACACCGGATACAAAGATATGATATCTCTGTATGCAGTGTACCTGTTAGAAAAATGCAACCTACGAGCAAACATGCATCTATACGACGTGCTTCGTCCGTGCCCGTTAATTATCCGATTGGTTTGCACGGGAGATAAAGCGGGACTCGCCTTCTGAACGAGAATGCTTGTCCAACTGCTCGAATAAACCAGCTCTGACCTACGGACTATAAAGACTCCATCATTTCTATGTCACTATGATGGACCGACATCAGCGGGATAATATTGTTCAAGCTCACCCTCTTGGTGCACTTCTGAACGCCGTCCTTACCCGCTGATCTAATGTCGAAATCTGGGAACGAGTCCACCATACTGTTACCAAATCCACCTGACATTAGATGCGACTCTTGCAATTCGACCGGCTTGCCGGTATCGTATCTCTGCCAACTTCAACATTTATAAGGAGAGGTAGCTGTTTGTGGTTTCTAACGGCGAAAGTTGGGAACGAGAGGATACCTAAATCACCGTATCCACGCGTGAGAGATACTCTTCGCGAAGCCAAAACTGGTCCATCGGTGGCATCAGCGGATTGTCAACATTTATAAGCGACGTACAAACGTCCCCCTATCATACAAAGATGGTTTTTTAACGTACAGGTGGTACTGTAACGGTAGGTAGACAGGTGGGTGTATTCATCGTGGCCCTTTTTATTTTCGTTTGTCACGAAGGTACTACCTTTACTACCTTACTGTAGGGCGTCAGCTTCCCCGTCGTCGATAAGGAGGAGGAAAAGTATCTGTTCTGTTCAAGCAGAAGTAGTTTACTTTCAGCGAGCCAAGTAGAAACTTACCTGAAAACCGAGTTGCTCTGTTTGAATCAGAAATTACCTTTGTGTTGCCTTTATCGAATTCAAGTGTCGACAGAGTCCTGTTCTAACGAGGGAGAGGTACTTAAAGCTGCCCATGATGCATCGCCTTAATTCCTGGGATGTGGATTCCCCGTCGCCTGGTTTTTTCAGCACAGAATGGAAGCCATTTCATCCAAATACCTTCCGCAATTCTGCGTGGTGTATATTGATGACGTTATCATCTTCTCGACGGACATCAACTCGCACATTACACACTTAAACCTCGTCCTAACAGCCTTGGCATGATCTGGGTGTCCGATGTCGTTAAAGAAGTGCTAGTTTGCCCAGAGGCGCTCAGAAGCCCTGGGTGTGTGGGTGACGCGCCTCGGGTTGTCTACTATGAGGGGGAAGGCGGCGGCTATCAGACTACCGAATATGAAAGGGGGATGGCCGGTACACTTACCAGCTTTCCATTATTCCATAAAGCTTTTGCCTTCAGTGCTCGAGTCACCAGCTCCCAGGAACCCGACAAACTATCACACGGCAAAGCTAACTTGGCTAGGGCAAGATAAGGGTTGTACTATGATCGCCGTGTAGCGGTATTACCTGGTTGCCGGCGGTGACCGAGGGACCGACCCGGGCGGCGGCTTGGTAAACCGATCCGGCCCCGAACGACTTCCAAAACCGTATCGGGCGGCGACCCGTAAAGCCAACAATCGAGGCAAAGAACGACTCCACACCTCCGCGTGGTGTCTTTGGAACATTTGTCTAAGTCGGCTCACAGGCTTAGGCACCCTCTCGCTAAGTCTATATCGCTACCTATTAAAGCCCGGCAAGTACACCTTACAAGTAATCGAATAGATCGGGTAGAACTTTACATCACTGAAATTCCCGGCTAGAGTTCAATTACCTTGCTCCGATACGTGGCTATCTGCAAGTCCAAGCCAAACTTCATCACTACCATCGATAGGGGCCACTACAATTTCAAGCCGGACCTCTTCTGCGTCTTCATCTTCCGCCACTGCTGCTGGGCACAACGACTACACCAAGCTACTATCATACACCGCCACCATCGCTGCTACTATTACTACTAGTACTACTACATACTACTACTTAGCATGAATCCACAGATGTCTCGAGATGAGCTCAAGGCGCATTTTATGCAAATAGATGCCGCCCGACAAAAGGTCAGGGAGAAATAAGAGTATCTTCTTTAAGAGTCCTTGAATTACATCTTTGCAAGATCAATCTATCACTCCTCGAGATAAGATACGCGTTCAAATGAGAACTAATGAGGAATATTACCGTCGGTCAGATTCATAGACCACTTCTGGCTACCCGTCGACGAGCATCCTTACCAGCTAGGTATGCCTAAAACAGTCTGCTTTTATCCGTGTATGGATGTCACCACAGCGCTATACATTTTCGACAAGCTGCAGCGCTTTCCATACTCCTGCACTACGGACATTGAATCCTGGCTGTGGTGGCAATGGTTTAAGCCGTATGTCCCCGATATAAGCCTTCATTATTTCGCTTCTATCCTCGCCGGTGAATACGACGCCAGTCTTGCTGATTGCGAGTTTCATTCTGAGAAATTGGTTGCCTTTCACTGTAATATCTACGAGCAGGCCCAGCGAATAAGAGATACTCTCCCCAGGGAAGGGTCTTCCAAATACGACCGGCTCGACTAGACACACAGTAGCAGCATGTAGAGAACAGGCACCATAGTAAGGGTGATGGCTGCGGGAAGGGTTTTCTTCACGGCCGGAGACCTGTTTACCATTCATCCTCGGACCGGCAACTACGATCGCTCATTTCGATATCCGAACTCGACGGGGCCCGCTCAAACTCAATACGACAGAGAACATATCCCTCTCAAAATCTTATTCAATTGTTTTCCCAGCATAATTACCAGACTTGTTGCTATTATCGGCAAGAAACCCCAGAATATTGGCGGGCGCCTCACAAACCGTTCTGAGGAGATTGTTGCAATTTTCGAACATGCCCCTGGGCCCTGAGATGTCCCCGGAGTTCGTGCCAATCAGAAAAAACACCTAGGTATGGTAGATAGGTATGAGTACAACGTTTCTCTGTCCAAAGGGTCGCTACGATCATCAAGTAAGTCTTCGAGAGCTGCTGGGAGACGCAGTAAGGGGAGTTGCGGGCGTAGACACCGTATACTTTATTATGAGGCGTAGACGGCATAATGGGTAGGCAGCTGAATGATGTGTTTTGGTCTCTGATGGCCTGAACAAGCTGCTTGTCCTCAGCCTCTGGTTTCGAATCTTCGGCTCCCTATTCTCAGGCATCTTCGCTCCTACGCTTGGCGGTCGACAATATCTGACAATATCACCTCCTAAATGCATAATGCAGACCTGCAATAGCTGAATATACTGGGTAAATACTTAGCCACCCCTACTGCCTGCACATTATTTAGCTATCCGTCAGTACGGAGTACCTGAGGTCCTTTGCTGCGGTCCTCACGAGCAACCTCTGTTTCCGCGCCACCACACACACGTTCTATGGGATACCTACGTGCACAACCATCTCCGTACACGGTACCGGCTGATGCACGATATGGGTATGGCTGTTGCTGACAACGTCACCTTCATCAGCTGAGCCCCTCTCCTGACAGCCCGAGAGAGACGCGGTGCGCATCATGTCCTACTATGATATAGACGCCATCTTGACCGATGCCGAGGTGCGAGCAACTGCCTACTTTCTGTTCCAGAACCCCTGCCTGGCCAATGTGCAATGTTTCTGCCTGTACTGACGGAAACCCGCCCGCTTCCTGTAGAAAGTGCCTTGCAAGTTCGAACTTGACGTCGCCCAACTAGGACATCTTGACAACAACCCTGCCCAGCCACTCAAGAGCGGCACAACCATCGGCCTCCCGCTATGGCTTGCTGAGCTGCTTGCGCTGGCAACCAGGGCCCCGAGCAGCGCCGACGAAGACGCCAAGTCCTTTGTGTCCCTGAACTTGCCGCCATCTCTGTCCAACGAGGTCATGTCTGCCCTCAAGGCCGACCCCCGCGCCGTACCGCTGCGAGACCAGTCCCACAACCTCTACAGTCTTGGAACGCGCATGCTCGACTTATTTGACGAAAAGGAGATCTGCGCGGTCCTGCGGCGTACCTTCGTCACGAGAGCGGCCGATATCGCCTTGCATGCCGGAAAGGCTGGGGCTACCGACGATATGGGCGTGGGCGCGGGAGAGGAGTTCCTGCGTGGGCTCGAGGAGTGGGAGAGGAAGTTGTTTAAGAAGGCCCACGACGGTTCCAAGGGGGCCAAGGAATGGATGGAGGGCGTCAAGAAGCATTGAGTCTACCGCAAACGTGCTGTACATCTGCCCCGACCTTAACGTCTGCGTCTACCTACTACCTTTGCAAATGCGGCAACATGAGGGCGGACTACGTAGTAGGGATCCTATGACGCCGCGTATAAGATCTACGGACGTGCTTCGTATTGTATTCCGCACTCATACCAGCAAACCGCGTTTCGTACGGTACTGGACCGGGCCGTATCGCGACAATCCCATATCCCATGCATTTACACGAAATCAGTATATCCGCACATTATGTAAACATGCAGTTATGCGTAGTACGTAACTAACCGGGCTATCTATCTACGTTCGTACTGTAGCTGAACTCCCTCCAGGCACATTTATCTGCCTACCTACTGCGCCGACACATTGGCATCAACCCATTTGAATCTTCATACTGTCGTCCAACGCGTCAGCGGGCATATTTCTGCCTCTTGAGGCTCGCCAGGTTGCTCTAGAATCCAAATAATTCACTCAGCGTGGTTATTTCCTGACCCATACCCCTCGCCTCGCCGCCGAGTCGGGGCGACTGGCACACGATAACGATATGTCTTTTAACCTTGGCAACATCTCAAAAGCCGATGCCGCAGCCTACTCGTCCTCCTCCGACGCGAGTGAGGCTGAGGATCTCGAGCTTCCCTCCGTAGATCCCCGATCAGACGAGTTTCTCGATTTCAACCCTCGTAAGCGTCGCAAAACCGGTCGCAACTCGAAAGAAAGCGCTGCTCTGGGTATTTTTGGGTCTGATACCGATGACGATGACGGCCCGACCAGGAGTTGGAAGTCCAAGAAGGATCTCCGACACAAAAATGTCACATTTGTTTCTGCCGGCCAGTCAAAGCCCGATCCCAACGTTGAGCATGATGAAGACCAGGATGACCAGGATGACCACGATAACGGCGATGAGGACGAGGATGAGGACAGTATGTCAACAAATCGGGTTGGTCTAGGTGCGCACAAAAGGAGTAATGGGCAGGGGGAGCTGGGGAAGAGTCAGTCGGGAAATGAAGACGCAGACGAGGATGAAGATGAAGATGAAGAAATGGCTGGTGTAGGGCTGGGTTTTCGACCATCGTCACAGGCTGTTGGCCTCGGTTGGGCTTCTGCCTCACAATCACAGGTTGCCTCGAATATACTGGGGACTACACCCAGTAGGCGACAAACCACTATGAAAACCAAATACGACAGCAGTACACCACTAGGGAAAAGCTTCATTCCGACGTCTGCGACAGAACCTGTTCTGAACCCAAATCTGCCTGAAAATGACGAGCCATCACCCCAAACTCCCAGGCCGAGTGCTTTCAGTGCGGGAGCCAAAGGCAAAGCAAATTCATTTGCGGCGCGGATGATGGCTAAGATGGGTTATGTTGAGGGACAGGGTCTTGGAGCCAACGCGCAGGGTCGTGCCAGCATTATTGAAGCGACACTACGGCCACAGGGCAACGTGGGCCTTGGTACTGTGCGCGAGAGATCCCAGCAGGAGATCAAAGAAGAAAAACGACAAGCGCGCCTGCGAGGAGAAGAAGTCTCGGATTCGGACGAAGAACGGAAGAGAGCAAGGCGCGAGAAGAGCAGGAAAAAGGTCGGAGGCAGTGGCTCAGGCAGCGGTCTGAGTACACCTAAACGGTCCAAGCCGAAATACATGACCGTCAGCGATATCCAGAGAGCTGCACCGGGTCTCCACATACCGGAAGCCTTCGCCCCCATACTGGACATGACCGGGCCAGACCAGAAATTGCTAACTGCCAGTTCCGGCCTGCTAACACCGACAACGGGCACTGAACTAGTAGAACAGACGGAAGCCCGAAAGCTGGCTCGGCGCGCCCAGAGTGACCTTGCTGCCTTCGTGGAGGAATGGAAGACGCTCGAGGAAAGGAAGGCATGGCTTGATATGGAAGCCCTCCAACGCCAACAGGAAGTAGATGAGCTAGCAAGCGAGTTCTTGTCGCTCCAAACATTCTCTCTCGTCCTCGACGAGGTTTGTCAAGCCGCACGGGATCAGCAGTGGGATCCTGTGATCGCCGGGCTCAAAAAGGCCCAATCCTCCGCTTCTACGTATCACCAAGACCTCTCTGGCATGGCGGTAGCTAGTGTTCATCCCTTCCTTACCAATGCCACACAAGGCTGGCAACCGCTGGAAGACCCTAATCTAGGCAATTTCACTAGCGATCTTGCCGAGATCAAGAACCTGCTCGGAATACAAAGTCAGGCATCTAACAGAGGCATCGTCTCTAAATTGGGTAACGCGGGAGCAGACAGCTCAAGTTATCTTCATGTCAGGTCGACAACACCTTATGAGAGCATGATATACAAGCTGGTCTTCCCCAAACTAGTCACGACGATATCTCAGTCCTGGAATGTCTACGATGCAGCACCCCTCATTGCGGTACTCAACAAATGGGAGCCGCTATTCCCAGCATTTGTTCACTCTCAACTGCTAGAGCAGGTTGTTCGAAGGCTTGAGAACGCTATTACGAGCTGGAAGCCTAAAAAGGAGCGAAATACATTGCCTCATTTGTGGTTATTTCCCTGGCTCCAGCATCTACCGCCGCACCATCTGGATCCGAAAGGCACAGGCCTAGTCGCGGATGTGAGGCGAAAGTTCCGGCAGCTGATTGATTCTTGGCAGTTTGAGAGGGGTATAGTGCCTGGACTCAAGCCGTGGCAGGATGTCTTCCGCCCATCGAAAGCACAGGATCAATGGAAACCTCTGGTTATGCACCACATTCTACCGAGCATGGGGCGCTATCTACGCACTAACTTTCGCATTGATCCAAGCGACCAGGAGCCGTACCTCAAAATCTTGCAAGGCGTGTTAAAATGGACAGACATTATTTCCTCCTCCATGATTGCCGAGGTAGTCGTCACGGCCGTATTTCCCATGTGGCATGATGTGCTGTATCAATGGCTCACCAATGACGATGTCAATTACGAAGAGGTTGGTACCTGGTTTATGTGGTGGCACGACGACGTGTTCCCACCCGAGATCTCGTCTCACGAGAGCATTCGGTCTGAATTTCAAAGGGGCACAGCAATGATTGAAAAGGCCTTGGCGCTGGGAGATGAGGCGAAACACCGACTCCCTCGTCCCGAAGGGCACCCTGCTCGTCCATCTAAACCTCGCCCTTCTAAGCCGAAAACAGAGGAGAAACCGAAGCCTGCCCACCCTCCAAGTAAGCCGACGGAAGCAGCTGAGCCTACCTTTCGTGACGAGGTGGAACATTGGTGCCAGGAGAATGATCTACGGTTTATGCCTGTCCACAAGGCGAATGAGCAAGGCAAACATTATTTCCGTCTTACAGCGCGTATGGACGGCAAAGGTGGCGTGTTGGCGTATTTCCAAGGGGATATTCTGGTGGTCGAGTCAAGGAAGATCAACGGGGAATTCAGACGCGAGGCTACGGCGGAGTGGAACGCTCTTCTGGGCCCCCTTTACGATGAGCTTGACCGGGCCAGTCGAGGATGAGACGCATATATGTATGTATACACATATGTATGGCAACTTACTTGCTAGCGAAGCGTCTAGCCTTGGGTCATGTAATGATGAGAGGTTTTACCGATGTCTTACCCGTTATCCGGATAAACCGTAAACGATTCTCAACGGTACTTATATCTGGTCCTGGTTAATTGTAGCTTGGGCACTACATGTGTTGCTCCGTGTATGTGTATGTAAAGGCGGTGCTTACTTCCTATATCTCGCGGGATAGGGCTCGTCAACCGTCATGGCACCCAATGTCTCGGCTATGATCATGCGCATCGGCTCTTCATTACTTAGACACTCGACTATGGCGGCCTTGCCCTGACTCCTTTTGAGTAGCACACTCTACCGCAGCACCGTCATCGGGCCGGTTTGGAACTCGAGGGAGATTCAAAATAAACAAATCGTGACATCCGATGGCCCTAATAATTACCTACTTATGTCTAATCTAGTGACTCAATATTGGGAATTGCTGCCTTGGAGGTCGCCCATAGCTGTAATGCTATGATGTTATAGGCCGCCTTTGCTGTTCTGGTCCAGGTAATCAATCGTCGCTTGAAGTTGGAACCGACGCTGTAAAACGAAATGAAACAAAACGAGGCGAGGCTAACTCGTCCACACCACCTACGAGCCACGCCTACGAGAAGGACTGGGCCGAGACGGGCGCCACGTTGGTTCCGCGGACCTTGCCTTGTGCCGTGAGGATCTTGGTGGCGTTGTTGAGCGAGATCTCGTGGAACCCGGCGAAGCCTGGGAGTAATTGATTAGTGAGAGTTCAGCCTATCTAGAGACGACGGGGCTGGTGACGTACTGCGGATGTGGGCGGTCTCGCAGGCCCAGTTTGTCCAGGTTACGATTGTTTCGTCGCCCGTTGCGGCGATTCCTGAGATGGAACCCCACCAGCCGGCGAAGACGCCGCTTTGGCAGTTCGTGTTAGTTGTTGGTCTGGAGATTCTGGATTTACGGGTTGTTTGTTGTTGTCTGTTTCCTTCGGGCTGGTGCGCTTTTTTGGTCTGGGATGATCGTCCGATTTTATCCCCAGGCCGCTTGGCGAAGTACGTTGTTCTCTGGTTGACAGCTGATATGGGGAAGAGGCGGGTGATGAAGGGGGGCGTGATTGGAGTGTTTACTTACTTGCCATCGGGATAGGGGATGCTGGGTTGGACTTGTTCGAAAGCTGTGGTGAAGGATCCGTCGGGCGCGACGCTGCGAGCCACCAGCTATTGGATCATGGCAAGTCAGTCGGGTTCAAACATGTGTGCTCTCTTGGTAGCATATTGTTTACCCTCTCTTCTACGTCCTCGACTGCGATATCTCAGGTCAGCGATGATTTCTTTGTGTGGATTTGAAATTAAGTTGGTGTTCCTGAATGGGGCGTAGATAATCATTCTGAAGACTTCGGGCTGGACATGACAGAGCCTTACACCCTAAGTCATGGAATCTATCCAGGAGGGAAGGAGACGGGATAGAAGGGATTAACGGCTTCATTGCTTCATGGCTTACTTACTTCCCTTGGGAACAATCGGGTACTTTACGGAGCGGATCGATCCAACCTTATTGTTGGGGCCCTTCGTCTTGTATGGCTTTGAGCCGATCTGCCATGAAATATTGTAGACTGAATCCTGTGAGCATAGGTCTCTATGACATATAATGGTGTCTCAACTTCCGATGTTGATTCGAGAGGACGTACAGTCATTTACGAGATGCTCTACATCATGCGCGTTGGCCCCGATGACACCAACCGTCACGCATTCAAGGTATTGGGTGCCGTCAGGGCATTGGCAAGGTTTCGAGGCGAGTGAGGAGCAAGCTGGCAACCTGGTAGGGTATCCGTTTCTAGCTGGTTTGCTGAAACTTGGGGCTACGAGGGCCATGAGTGCGACGATGGCGTATCTCATTCTCATCTTAGAGGACGGGCGATGAAGGTGTTTGATAGGTAGTTCTCACGACGACGTATGACTTGAGTTGCTTCTAAGCTGGATACAGGGCGGGTTCATACTATGTTATATAGCAAGCGGCGCTGGATTGGCGATGAGTTAGACCGAGAAACTGATGTGAGGTTCTATCACTCTGCCTACATGGACGAATTTCTTTTGATTCGTATGAAAGACAAATTCTGGTGGACTCTTTATTGTATAGGCGTCGATAGTCTAGCCTCCTAGAACGCCTCGTTACCGACGGAACATTAGCCGTTGCCGTATGTGTCTCAGTATGTGATATTTGTAACTATCTAGCTATCACTCACTCTCATCGTCGGCTTACGAGCGATGGAACAGGAAAGCCCCCCTTGCCTCCTCAAGGACATGGCGTTGACGAGGCTTCAGTTGTCTGTGTTTGGCCTTGGTCATTTTTAGTTGGAAAATACACCGTGTTCGACACATTTCTTTGAACTACTCGACGCCTTGCCGTCTTGCCGTGTTCCGGTGATGGTTATTGATGTGTAAGCAGGGGATGGTCGTTCTGAGCATCCGGTGATAAACATGAACGGCGATGGCGGATCTACGCGTAACCTGGACGAGCCGGGTATCCTTCTAGCTACTCATATGGTATATGGCTTTCACAGGGCTACGTACGGAGTACGCGAAAAGGGGTCTATCTTTAGAGATATGCTATGATGGTTGTTATCCCAGTGCCCTTAATGGAACGATCAATCTCGTTACGCCTTTATCTTTGCCTTAGGACAAGTTATCGTCACGACGCCGCTCACCACAAGCCTCTCACGCCGGGGTACTATCTACGGGTAATAAACAATACTTAGTATATGATCCTCGGAGTTGCCCATCGGGTAAAGCCAGAAATTCTGCTTCACGGAGTAAATTACCTATGTAGCTAGGTCCGAAGTAGATGTTCTCGTATCAGGGATGCACATCGGTCGGTCAACCGCCGGTCTGTCGGCTAGAATCTCTGGACCGATGAGTCAGTCAATCAATTGACCATGTCAAACCGACCGTTAGCAATCGGTTACTTGTAGATAAAAACCGCTAGCGGTCGGATGGGTCTTCTTGACTGACTGATGAGGCCGGCGGTTATTGCGATAGGTATATGTAATATATACGAAGTATCAGAGTCAGGCGAGCGTTCTTGACCAACCGATGAGGCTGGTAGCTATAGTCGTAACGTATACGTAATATATATGAGGGATAGATGTAGACAAAACTGCGAAATGTCGTCAGCTTGGGCTTAGTTACCTCGGGTATCAAAGTAATAAGGAAATATTCGGGAGACGTACGTAGACACTTAGGTCTTTGGATTCCCTCTACTTTCTCCCCCCTTTTGTCGCTACGCAATGCGAAATGTGTGGCCGTGATGTTTCTGGTGCCTTACAGAATGTCGGAATCTCCTGTTATTGTCAATCTTGACGACGACACCTACGGCGCCACAGCGGTGTTGGCTTCGTCGTCAGCATCCGCCTCTTTGTCGTCAGCATCCGCCTCTTCGTCGTTTTCCTCAATTACATCAGATCAACTACCGGTACCTAGTAATGCGTCAGCCAGATTTCTACACCCTTCGTTTCGAGTCCCACGCTTTCGTGTTGTGAAAGATGATGATCCACCACCTGACTACTCCTTATGGACCGCAGCCAAGCTTGCGCGATATTCCGACTTTATCACAGCTCATGATCCTGCTCGAGAAGGGTCAGCATGCTGGCGACACGGCTTTCGTATGGAACACAAAAAGAGAAAAAAGACGTACTTCTGGATTTGCGTCCCATGCTTTCTCGACAGCAAGCCAGTAGCCAGCCATGTGTATACCTGCTCAGGGTTCAAATCCATCAAGCGGCATCTCAGGGAGTACCATAAGTGGACAGTAAGCAATCGAATGGATTCCCTAGTGCCGACATCACAGCTAACACCATGGGGGCATGTAGGATCCCGAGGAATTCACGAAGCCCAATAACGCGAAGGGTAAAACCCCAGTCAGATCAAGCGATAGCATACTAGATAGCCATCCATCAATCATTTCCCTGCTTAATGCCAACGTCGATGACCCGGGCCAGTTAGCAATTGTTAGCCGACTTCGTGAGCGTTTCAGTATCGAACAACTTACCTTATACCTTCTGGATTGGGTTACTGCCAACAATCTTCCTTTCCAAATTGTGAGCGATCGTCGCTTCAAGCGAATACTTTGTTATGGGAACCCTATACTTCAAGATGACCAGCTGCCATCACGAATGAAGTTATCGCGCATGGTAGATGCTGAGTTTGCCAAAGCAGTTCCTGTTATCAGAAGCTTGTTAGGCACCGCTCGATCGCTTATTCACCTAACTTACGATGGTTGGACTTCAAGAGTCACCACATCATACTGCGGGATCTATGCACATTTCTTAGACATTGGTTGGAAGAAACACGACATCATGCTAGACCTTCCCCCAGTATTAGGCCGGCATACAGGAGAATCACAGGCTGCACATGTTGCCGCAACATTAACCTTCTTGAATATACAGTCTCACCAGTAAGTAAATAAATGGTACCGGCTCAGTTCTGTACTAATAATTACAGGCTTGGCTACCATGTACTAGATAACGCAACTAATAACGACACATGTGTGAAAACACTAGCGGAAAAGTATGGCTTTGCTGCTAACGAACGACGTCTTCGGTGTGGTCCCCATTCTATCAACCGTGCGGTTCTAAGTATGCTGTACGGTAGCCAGAATGATGACATTAAGGAAATTGTTAATGCATATGTAGAAGGAGAAGACGAGGCAACCTTAGAAGAAGCATTGAAAGCTTTGAAAGATGATGGCGCGTTTGAAAATCTTGAGGGAGAGGATAGTGATGATAGCGATGATGAAGAACTTTCATCAAATGCTATCGAGTACCCTGTGCCTTCAATTATCACCGAGGCAACCCTACGAGGTTACCGGCGTGGTGGGCCTTTGGGAAAACTTCATAACACGGGTCGCTGTTTTCGACAAAGCAGCCAGCTCTGTGCTCTTCTAGAAAAAACTCAGGTACCATTCTCTATCTTTATATGATGTATGACATTATCACTGACTAACTATCGAAAGTACAGATTGAGCTGTTTCCCTCCAAAGTTCCTAAGCGCTGGGTACACAATGTACCAACTCGGTGGTTGAGTGACGCACTTATGGCCGAACGTGCTCTTGAGTTACGTCCGACGCTAACTCAAATGTACATCATACTTGAAGAAGCTTGGGAAGCTGATGGCAGTAAAGCCGATGACAGACCTGCAATCTTAGCTTTCCAACTAACCGGCATGGAATGGAAGGTGGTTAGCGTCTTTCAGAAGCTGCTTGAGCCATTTAAAATTCAATCTAAACAACTACAAGGCCGTGGTGGTCAAGCCAGTGACCGCTCCACTACTGGTGGCTTAGACGAATATTTCCCGGTATTCGAAAACCTATTGGATCATTTGGAAGATGCTATGAGGGGCGTCATCACAGTCCCGACCCCGAACGGAAATTTTGAAGATATACACGTCTTTCATGGCCTCGACTTACCTACCACACGGCTAGTGAAGGTATATCTCAAGCTCGGCTGGATAAAATTGCATAAGTATTACGAATTCATGACATCGCCAGCTTACGCCATTGCGGTCCTTATGAATCCAACCATGAAGTGGCATGCCCTA
This sequence comes from Xylaria intraflava, assembly GCA_022385655.1. Lineage (NCBI taxonomy): Eukaryota > Fungi > Ascomycota > Sordariomycetes > Xylariales > Xylariaceae > Xylaria > Xylaria intraflava. Next base: position 215,506 of record MU279778.1, read on the forward strand.
GATGTGCTTTGGGCTCGTGTACCAAGCCGCAAAGCTCATGGTTGGAAGCACTATTACCAGACCGAAGCGCGCCGAATATGGGAGCAAGAGTATCTAACAAGGCCTATACCTGATGATGATCCGCCATTTTCAGCGACTACCAATTATCCAGGAAGTTACCTTGACCGGCTGGCTCGATATAAGCGTGATCGGGATGTCAAATCTGCCAATGATGTCCCTGAACCTTCAAAACGTCGCCGAGGCCGAACAGCAACAGCTTCAAATCCCACAACATTACCTGTTAGCACAGATGAATTTGATCGGTACCTCAATTCACCTTTAGTGACCGGCTCGGCTCATGATCCTATAGGCTGGTGGCGGGAGGTTGGGCGGTTCCTATTCCCACGTGTCAGCTATATGGCTACCGATTATTTAACCATTCCCTCTTCGACTGCCGAAGCTGAACGTGGGTTTAATTCAGCTGGAGCTATGATTAATTCAAGACGAAGTAGGCTGGATGCTTTGCGTGTAGGCAAAGTGCAGTGTCTGCGAAACTGGGCACGCGAGGGTGTATACAGCTCGGCAATTGAACTGACGGATGAGATGGGATAGGGAGCCAGATGTACGGCCAAACACATCATTATTGCTGTGCAACACCCTTGAATAGGTATCTAGGTATACAGACCAGCAATATGTTTTTTCCCTACCGCCGGTCGGCCGGCGGGACCGCTGACTTTTTTACGGCCGACCGTCCCTGTCAGTCAATACCCCCTAGCTGACAGACATCGATCGGTTGACTTGTACAATGTCCCCTGTCGGTCGGTCAGGAGGTTCAAACCGACAGGGCCGACCGATGTGCATCTCTGTCTCGTATACAAGTACCATATACGTAACCGTACGATACCGCCGTTACTAGCACGTACGTTCGTCCGGCGCATTCCGTACGGCTGTGGCTAGATATTGTTGATCCCTACTATGTACTACTTATAGGCAACTACCGCAGTAACGTATCTACAGCAGGTGGTGCACGAAGTATCTCGCCGACGAGATACAATACGTCGTGTATATAACGTACATGGTAGTAATAGTTGGGTGGCCAGTGAGTGGGGGGAAGGATCATGGTCATTTAACAGCAGTCACTCATGGGATTCTCATGCTCTCAGTTACATGAAAGATACTTGTTAGCTATGGGTAGCTACTCAGGTGCTCGTCTAGGTTGGTTATAATATAGGTTAGCCACATCATGAACCCGGCGTATCGGTTGTTTCCCGGATTGGGCTGCTGCGGCTTGTCTCCCGTAAGAGGCAGCATATCCATGTGTTGAGCGGCATCGCGTCAGTAGCAATGGCTACAGGTGGTTATAACTTATAGGTAATTTGATTTTGAACCCGAATTCTCCTCCTCTAATTCAAGTGGTATCTCATTCGACGAAATTAGCGAGCCCTTCGCCTCGGGCTTGAAAGACTTCGCTCGGTGCTCTGTGCGCAAACCAATATCATAAAAATACAATAGGAATACGTGCGGAATGCGCATATAAGTGCCCGTATTCTATTATGCCCCAGGCACCCCGGGGCCTGCCGGGAAAATCCAGCTCATCTTAAAACAGGAACGTGGCAATACGTTTCCACGCGGGATACTGCGCGACTTCTTGGCGGTAGGCATTGATCTCATCCCAGTTGTGCTCTCGGCGGCCAGTGTCCACGTCAATCTCGGAAATCTTCACCCAGCCTTGGCGTTTCCATATGAAACCAGCAATCCAGAAGACTAAAACAACGGGAGCAGCAAGGTACGAGTTGAAGAAAGTTTCAGCATCACCGAGGTGCACTCCGACGGGTGAAACGGCCGTGTAGAACTATGGAAACAAGTCAGTAACATGACAAAATTGGGCTGGGTGCATTGAGAAATCTGCTAGAGATCTGCTGACTTACCTGAGCGGCTAGAACCAGGAAAACCAAGAACAAGCCAAGGTATGATCCGTAGACGCCTCCTACGGCGGTGAACGGGAGCTCATCCAGCGTGTGGCCACGGTAAGCCCAGGCCTTCCGGAAGCGGATATGGGCAAGACAAACCGAACCCCATGTGAAGAGAGCGGAGAGGCCAGACAAAGCCTGGAGCCATGAGAAGACGGTAGCACCGCTGGAGGCCAGGTCGACGTAGGCAAGAGCACCGAAGAGCAGGTGGAAAATGACGGAGAACAGAGGCCGGCCACTCTTGTCGACGTAGGTGAAGATCTTAGGACCGTAGCCTTGCTGAGATAGAGCGGTCAATGTGCGGCTACCACCGTAAACACCCGACACGCTGATTGAAATGACGGAAACTAGGATAACGACGTTCATGAAGTGGTTGAAACCAGTCAAACCGGCGTACTGGCCGACGAGCACGAAGGGCGAGGCGGAAACGTCGTCCGAGCTGGCGTTCAGTAGATGAGGGTCGTTGTAAGGAATGAGCAGGCCGACAAAGAAAAGACCGAGGACGTAGAATCTATACAGCAAAGCCATAGTTAGGGACACGTCCGAAGCTCGGAGCTAATTGATTTCTAGCAGCTTACAGGGTGATACGCCAGAAAACCTGCTTGATGGCACTAGGCAAATGTTTGGTCGGGTTGGTGGACTCGGCAGCGGCCAAGCCGACAAGCTCTGTCCCGCTGAAGGAGAAGGCCGCGGTGACGAAGACGGAGCAGAAACCCTTGAAGCCATTGACAAAAGCACCAGGTTGGTACCAGAGCCGCGCACCCCAGTACTCGTTGAACTGGCCCTTTTCGGGACCACCGCCCAGAACGAGAATGAAGGAAATGATGATGAAGATGACGGTCGCGGACAACTTGATGATTGCGGACCAGAACTCCTCCTCGGCGTAACCGAGCGTACCGAAAACGTTGACGAAGATAATGAAGACCCAGAATATGGTAATCCAGACGGCAGCGCTCGTTTCTTGGTCCCAGTACGATATCGAGATGGCACAGACTGTCAATTCAAGAGGTACGACGACAAGCCATTGTATGACGTAATTGTAGCCCATGGCGAAGCCCCAAGAAGGATCGATAAACCGGACGGAGTAGGTGAAGAAACCACCAGTGACAGGAAACATGACAGCGAGTTCACCAAGAGCATAGACTGTTGAGATAGGTCAGAATATGGAGGTGGACTTCTCATCGCGGGCTCATCCAGTGCCCAAGCAGGCGAGAAGAAGCATGAATAGACGGATAAGGCAAGCAAGCAAGCCAGCAAAGACTTACCGACGTTGAACATCATGACACCGATAATCAGGAAGTCGATCAGAAGAAAACCAGGGCCCTAATCGCAAGCATGGCGCGCGTCAACACGAAGTGCTCTCCTCATTTCTCACGCAGGTTGAATTGCCCGACCCAAGATCTGGGTCAAAGACGTGGGCAAAGGGGGCAACATACACCAGTGCGCAAGGCGCTACCAGAACCGACGAAGAAACCAGCACCGATTGAGCCTCCAATGGCAATCATCTGCAGATGGCGCGACTTCATGCTACGGTCGAGGTCGACAATGCCCCAACCGTAGTCGCGCACCTTGAAGGACTCGAAGTTCATGCCATTGCGCGTGTAGAAATTGTCATCACGGCGGTCCTGCACATCGCTGGTGGAGTTGCTATAGGTGGGCGGACCGCCCTCTTTCTCGTCTTTGCTCGACATGGCTGGTGGCGGGACGGGAGTAGAATGGAACAAGACGGGAAGGAAGAACAAGAGAACGAAGGAGAGAGAAGGCGAGAAGACGAAGAGACGAGAAGACGAAGAGACAAGAAGACGAAGAGACGACACGGCCCGTGGGAGCGACAGGCACAGGGCTCTGGAGTAGAACCTCAGTCGAAGACTTGATGTGCTCAAGTGTCCCCGCGCAGTAGGGAGGAACAGACGAGGAGAGAGGTTGCAGGCGCCGGGCGCAATGCGACACCCTTTTATCCAGAATTCCGGCGCGCGGTACCTTGCGAGGGCTTCAAGTTGTACATACCGGATAGAGTATCGAGGCGTACTGAGTACCTGCCTAACCTCCCTAACTAACCTCCCTAACCTCCCTAACCTCGGGCGCAGACGGGGGGGATGGGGGATGGGGGATGGCTCTATTGCATATAACTGCGAAGACATTTGGTATATTGCACTACGCCGTGTGCGCACATGCGTTAGCTGCGTGGAGTCATTCCAGTTGCTGGTTATCTTTCTAGCGGCTCTTGCGGCCCATGTCATTGGATATGCCAAGGCCCCCGCTACTCCCCGCTTATCCGCTCCAGGCGATACGGCGGTCTTCTGGCCCTATAACTTTAGGTGGTAGGTACCTTGCCTTACTGAGCATCTGCTGGCCGGTTCGGGCAAGGGGGCCCGATCTGATGAGTCGCGTGATGCCACTTGCGGTAAGTATCGCATCGACACCCGAGTCAATGAATCCGCACATCTGCACATCGGCTTTGCACATCGTGAGGGTATTATGTAATGACCTCGGTACACTACACTCCAGAGATAACGCCAGCCGCCACCAGCGACACTATAAGCCCGAGCCCTCCTTACTAGACGGTAGTAGTATCGAGACCAGATAAGGTTTAAACTTCATGAGGATTTATCTCCAGTTAGCGGGCCAGTCGATCCACCCCCGGTTCCAGCCAAGCGACCGTGCCCCATACAGTAATCCTGAAGTCTCGTGTACCCAGCCACGTTATCTCACGCTACGGTTCATTAGAGATAGGGCAATTGGTAGCGTAGCAGTCGGCTGATAACGCGAGTATTTCGGCTACGAGTAGTATTAGGTATAAGTTGACCGGGAGTTTCACCCAGCCGGTTTCAACATCTCAGGGCAGGCTTTGGATAGATAGTACTTGGAAGATAGTACTTGGAAGGATGTTTCCAACACCACGGAGTAAGATACCTACCTACCTAGTTACGTGGTCTGCACAGGTCAAGCTGAAGACGCCAGCAGCCGCTTCGAGTCGCATGTACTTCATACATACACTACATAACCGGGGTGCACCCATGATCACCCAGGCAAATTCCTTGTTTGGTCTGGCAACGCGTGTACAAAAATAGTAATCCACGAAAACCGTGGGAACCATGATCATGGCAATCATGGCAATCATGAACACTACGACTGTCCATTACTGTCTCCATCGTATACCCACGATCGGGTGGATGACGGCATATCTACGATGCGGTTCGGCGGGCGCGTACTCGCGGGATAGGGAGCGTGCCTAGTGTCGACGACCTAAGATATCTGAGATGATGATGACCAGATATAGGCGGTTTAGTCCGAACGAGTCAAAGTGCACCACACTAGCGCAATCCTGGGTAGATACGGGAAAGCCACGGCAGTCTCAGCAAATTATGAAGGACGGCGACAGCAGCAAGTGGCATAAGCCCGGTGTATTCTTTAGATAGGAGGCATTCTATTCGGTCGATGGGTATTTGCCTGTATCGGTGCGTGCAACTCAGGCGTGCAACAGGCGCGCGGAGTGCCGGCTCGCAACATTGTCATATTGTCATGGTGTAAGAAGTGAACAATGCCACATGCGTTGCACGTGGCAAAAGGAGAGGAAATGCTAAATAAGACGATGCGCAGCTACTCCATGGCTAGCATGGAGGGCGAATGTACCTGCGGAGTACCTCCATTGCCAGGTCCATCGCCAGGTCCATCGACAGGTCCACACACACACAGCAGCATTCAGCGTTCCATCTGCTGCTGTGTAAGTCCATCCCGGCAACCTCGTCCTAAGTTCTAACGGGATGGTGCCAACGGGATATTCTCGTTGGGCTCCTGTGCTTCCAGCGGATTCCGGTGCTAGTACACCTTCCTGTTTGGCTTGGGGTGGTATGGCTTCGGGCTAGGCAGGAAGAAGCAATTGTGAAGAAGGCTTCTGGAAAGCATGCTCTGTGTGCGGAACGTGGATCCGTATCCGTCTCTGTCTTGAAGGTATGGCGCTCCTTGCTGGCATCGTCGCACAATCACCGGCATAGCCGACAATCACCGGCAGCACACGTATAGCCGGGCACAATCACATTGCGAGGTATGTCAGGCAAACAGCCGAGTTCCCAGCTTGGCGCCCAAGACAGACGCGATATTAGTCTAGTATGGAATAGAGAGAGACAGACGACAATCATCGAATGGGGTAAAAGAGGGCCAGTGTTGCAGTTGCCCCATGCGCGCATCAGGGAGCATTGCGGTGTGCGGAATGGATACCTCTATACTCGGGCGCCGGGGGATAACACAGGCCGATATTACCCTGCACGCCTTGGAATCCAGCCCGGGGCCAGACCGACAGTACGCAACGGGCAAGTGCGAGAGTGCCGCGCCGCGCTGGAGTGCACCTGCCTGGGCTATCGTGCTCCGTTGCCGGTGTCCATCGTGAGTGCCCATCGTGAGTGCCAACCGTGAGTGCCCGTGAGTGCCAATCGTGTACGTAATGCCAACTGTCCATACGCCCGGCTTGCCGGCTCACACATAGCGCAGTCTGGGGGACTCGGACTCGGGGCAATTGCTGGTGCTGGCGTTATGACAGTGCAATGCTTACGGTGCCAGAGTCAGTATCTGGTAGGTAGCGCGGGGTAACGGCCTTAGCACGGTTAGCAGGTACACCACTATATCTAGCGTGCGAGGGTACCTATACTCGGCTATTCTAACTTACACTGAATAGAATACCTCCTATAAGTCATCCGATAGATCCATGGATCTCTCTATCTGAGGCCATCCATCTACATACTACCACCTACGTCTGTACAGACTATAATAAGTAGATCGCCGTTCCAGAACAGCTGTCGCTCTCGATTGCAAATCCCAGCCGCAGCCAGCAAGAATCCGGTCATTAAGACCTACCCGGTATATAAATTGCCAACGAATCACCTCCCTTTCGGTTTGCCCTGCCATGTACCGGCGAGGCGGTCTGTGGCTTCTGCCCACACGCCACTAGACCGCGGCCTGTCTCGGGATCATTGCCATACTCGTCCATCCGCCGACAGCTCCCACGGCCAAGAAATCCCGTCTTTGCCATGCTGCCATCCGGTAGGGTAGGCAGAATGGATGACCTGCCAACCTTCAGCCCATCTTGACATTCTGGCTGATCCCTGACTGTCGCAATCGCATCTGCCATGACAAATCATTCAATTCATTCCCGGTGTCCCATTCGACAATCCTCGCTCGTTCTTACGTGCTGGCACCAATCGGCTTCCACTCGCATTTGAATCTTCTCAGCTTCATCTCCATCACAACTAATACCTGTTGTTTACTAACATTGTGGAATATGTGGATTACTATTCTCAAATCATTAAATATTCTTGAGAGATCATCGATCGTCGATCATCGATCATCGATCACCTCAGCTAACTCCGATCTGCCGCCGTTGAAAACAACAACACTCCATACATGTACCGCAGCTAACTCGCAAAGAAAGGGATGAAGGACAAGGGAGAAACCGGGCGAGTCCCCCCAGGGAGGTAGAGCACCTGTACATTCTCATGTTGCATCTTCAGCCTCACCCGTCAGCGCATAACGTATAACGCGCATAACGAATAACGTACAACGCCCAACGCTCAACGAATAACGAACGCCTTTACAAACTCCGCCACCAGACATCGACGCTAAGAATGTGAGGCAAAGGCCCCCAAAAAACGTCGGCCCTGTCAGGCGAGCTTCCATCGCTTCGCGGTTCGGTATGACGGCTTACTTGTTCGCCCAACCACCTTCGCCACTCGTCGTCCGCCCGTTTCCACTTCGTAATCGCTGTCAGCATCAACCCACCACTACGGATGACAAAGGGCCGTGTTTGTCGGCAGTGCGTGACTTTGGGCTTTTTCTTGGCTTTTTCTTTATCTTTTTTATTCCTTCCTTTTTTTCTTCCCCCTGGTCTTTGTTCCTTCTTTTCCTATTGGGTCACGGGTGGAAGTGACCACGACGAGCGTGATCGCGAGTCCTCCGCGCCCCTGATTTGGTGCCTTGGGAGAGAAAGACGAGCGACTGACCTCTTCCGGAACCCTTTCGGGCACCTGATGTCCCATCATCCTCATACGAGCCCAGAGCTGGATCTGCCTCAGCCGTTCTCGCAGCAGGTGGCAGTGCGAGCTGGAGTACTTCCGGCACGCCGCCATGAGCTCCCTTTGCCCTGCCCGGTACCCGCTGCTCCGTTCGCTCTGTGCCCGCAACTCTAACTCCTCGAGTATGAACCCGATGATATCCAGCTCCTTCCTTGATGTGTCAAGGTCCTGCGTTAGATTGACCTTGGCTTCTGCCAGCCAGTCCGGCCCGGCGTTGATGGTGTCTTCTTGCTCGTTTACATTCGCGCTTGTGATGTCTTGTTGAGTACCGTACGAGAACTTGGGTCGGGATGACTCGCCGACGCCTGGTGTCCTCTGCATCGTGTGTGTATCACCTAGATATAGGTACTAGGTCTCTCGTAATCATACGCAACAGCTCTGTTTCCGTCGTAGAGGCACCCTTGTCATTATCATATTCTATGAAGCCGTGGTAAAGCGTATGAGATCTAAAAGGTGAAGTGTTTGCGAGGGAGAGCACGCGGGCGCGGGGAGTGGCGCAGCCCGCGGACAGAACAAACCCGACAGCCAGACTAGGTAGCTAGAATCAATGAGGTAGCGGGTGAACAAAGATATCTTTATTGAACTGGTCGACAGGACTGTTTCCACGTTGAAAGAAGTTTCAACTCTTTGTTGCTTTCAGTCTCCGAAGGGCCGAGTCCTTATTCTGGAGAGGTGAGACCAATGTAGGTTTCCGCCTATCAGTCATCGCGCCCTGACTTTCTCAACTCAAGAATATTCTTAATCTTCTCGGCTCTGACTACAATGCTGTCTGGTGACAGGCTTCGTTGCTGCTGTGATACTAGAACTGTACTATAAAGCTTATCGTACGGCATAATGAAGAAGGGCTGTCGATGCTGTCAATGCCCTTCGTAACCTGGTATCACATTCCTGTGGACTGATCTCTGACGCCGTTCTCCCGCCACAACAGAAATCGTAACCTCAACTATATTGTCGTTCGTCTATGGGATAATACATAGAACAACCGCCCTAGCAGCTCTTGGTCTGCAAGCCTCGACTCATGACTATTGAAGCGAAATGGATATATTCGGTAGGTACGTGGGCTCTTCTCAAGAGGGAGAGATAAGGGGAGGGAGCATGAACCATCTACGTATGTATATTCAACGATTACACTCGGACAGGGATAACATCTCACACTGGCAGGCTACGAATTCACACGATCGCATAGAGCTCAGAATTCACCACGTTTGCTTACCTTGTACATCACGTCGACGTCCACATGTCGTTACTTGATACAGTCGGTAACGGGCATTACCTGCTATGAGATGGTTATCCATGACGGTATCTGCTCACCAAACACGCTGTTCAATGCGCTGGTCGTCCTGTGGTGTGAACAGCGAATCTAGAACTTAATAGTAGACATGCCACCCTAAATGCTGGGAAGAGATTATAGTCCTGGTCAGTCACCAGCGGTAGTCGTCAGAGTCGTAGCCCACCCTCATCCAGTCGAGGATTGTCGTCCGGCTATGGTTCTTATGGTCAGCCCGTTGATCAGCACGAAAATGTCGAAACTACTTGTAGCAGAGTAGATGGGGTCATTATCGCGTCCAAACTTTGATCTTTTGTTGTAATTGAGGTAGTCATTAAAGGGTTGGCTGTACACTTGTGATAAGCACCACGCAACATCACTACGAGGTCGTCGTGGTGACTTTGTAAACTTGCTCTATGTCTAAGCAATAACAAGACCGTGGACGGCGACCAAAAAAGACATCAGTCACGAAACCAGGCACAGGTCTGGCTAGGTGGCATTCATGTCTGTGCCGTATTTGAAACTGCCAGTTGACTAGAGATCATTATACGTAGCAAGATCCATTGGCACAATTCCTTTTCTGCAGCTACTTTAGCAACGTTTTCCGCCGAAAATACTCATAAGCCGAGTCGGCAAAAGGCAGCGTGCCAATGAACAGAGAGCCTTGAGGAGGGCATGATAGGGCATCCCGCTGACCGCCGTGGTTTGCACGCCATGTCTCCCGCAAATCAAGTTCACTTATCATCCCAACTCATCATGGGCCGCGCCGTCGGGGCCCGAAACACTACCGCCCAGATCAAGACGCGATATTATGACGTCTCAAATAAAGCTCACAAACACATGAAGAGGGGGTATTGATCCGACGCCGTCAAATGCACTCCAAGACCCTAATAATCCCATTCGCTTTTACGTGGGGGGTGTAGTATGGCCACCCACGAATTCCTATAACGCCGCGATGTGACAAGAACGGATGAGGGTACTTTTCGCCATCTTTGCCATCATGGCTGATTTCATGGCCGGTTAAACCCCTGCCTTGCCTGAGCGTAGGTTAGTAGACATAACCAAGGCGGTAGCTAAACGATGAAATGTTCACATCACATACCTTCATCTGCTCTATTCTCGCCTTCAGCTGACTGGTCACTTCGGCGGCCCGCTTCCAGCTTTCTACGCCGTTGCTACTGGATGTCGATAGGCCCGAATTTGCGACGGCCCCCTGTGTACCGTCATCTGCGGGAATGCTGCTTCTAAATCCACGCGCGGGACTGCCGCGACCACTCGAGCCGCTCGCATATCGTCGCTCGGGGCTGAGTTTCCTCCGGGAGAAGCTAGGCGGTGGCATCTCGCCATTTTCTTTCTCCTCTGACAGCGTGCTTGCGAAGCTCATTCTGTTTGAACGGGCACCAGTGCTGTTTGAACTATCGCGATAGATGCCCATTTCATCGGGCGTCGGACTGGTTACCGTCGGGCTTCCTCTGCCCCCGGAAACGCCCAGCCCCTCAGCCCTACTGAGCGCCCGTTTAAGACGTTCCAGTTCCCGTCGAAGCCTTTCGTTGACCTGCTCGGCGGCCTCGGCGTCGCTGCGTGCCCGGACAAGTTGTGTTTCTTTCGCCTTGATGCTCAGAACGTCCCGAGTATGGTCTTCAATAAGCCCGGCGTTCTGATTCTTCAATTCCTGTATCTCAGATGAAAGCTTACCCTTCTCTTGGCGTAGCTCGTCGGCTTGTCGCATTAGTCGCTCGTTGGTCGCTCGAAGCTCCTCCAGCTCTACCCTCTCCATAGCCGTCAGTCCACTGGAGGGTGGCGGCGAAGCTGGTGCGGCAGCAGGCGCTGGGGCGGCTGCGGGTTTGGCTAGCGATCGACCTGCTAGACCACCACGGCCAGGTCCAATACGCGGCCTCGGCGGAGGCGACATTGGTGCGGGCTCTACATCTTCGACCGGTGGTGATGCCGCTGCGGCTCTTCGCGGAGACCCGGCAGCAGCTGGGGCCGCACGCCGCTGTGGCGCTTTCAGGCCAGCCACGCCGGCCGGCTTGGGCATTCCCAACTTAGTGGCACCAGCAGGCTTGGAGGCCGGTTGCGAAGGGGGCGGCGCCGATTCTGCTGGCGGTGCTGTGCTTGTGGCGGCCGCGGCCTTCTTGGCGACGCCTGGGCCCTTCTTAGCCCCCCCAGCGGTTTTCTTCGGTCCACCCGCTGGTGCTTTCGCCGCTGGTGCCGGTGGAGGTTTAGGCTTATCCTTAGCCTTCACTTCTGCCTTTTCGAAGAATTCTCGGATTTTCGTTTTCCGGATATCGTCCAGTCCTTCGACGTGGGGATTCATGGCACGCTCTCCGAGGATCTTCATCACAGTTCCCAGAACTTCGGCGCCACCAGACCGGAGGCCCTCGCTCGACTCGGAAAGCAGCTTCTTAGCTGCTTCGACAATACTGCTTACTTCCTGCTTGTTGGGCACATCTCGAGTCGAGCACAAGGACCGGACCAAGAACCTCATAGTCCCTTCTTTGACCTGAGGATTCTTGTGATTTAGGAAAGTTAAGATATCCTCTAAGCATTCTGTGAGGCTAGTGGCTAGGAAGACCTGATCTAGCGCAGCGCCCAGAGCATCGGCGACTGACTGCTTCTTCTCTTTCAGGCGCTCCATGATGGGAGCCATGACGGTGGACCTGTATTTCCCAAAGCCCTTCCGCAAACCCTTGGCCATCACCTCGATGCACTGGGCAGCCTGGGTAACGACGGCAATATTGGCGTCTTTCATACTCTTGGCCAAGCCTCGGCTGATCTCGTTAAAGTCGCCATCTTTGATCCTCGGGACATTTAGGGCGGTGAAGAGACCTTCCAACGCCTCCTTACGATCTTTCCACTTGGAGGAAGCTAGACTATCATGGAAGTTCGGGGGTAATTTGGACAGTACGTCTTGAGGTTCCGCCAAGTCAAAAGCGTCTATCTCGGCCGGTTCTTCAGCGCCGTCGTCTTCGTATGCGTCATCCCCATCGGCGCCCGGTGGGGGGGCCCGAGCCATGGCCTCTTGTTGAGAGCGTAGGAGTCGCTCCTGCTTCGGAGGCGACTCAGCTTTGATCTTTTCGAACTGGGCCTCGAGATCTGTCTGTTGCGTCGGCTTTAGATCGCCCCAGAACATGGGTTTCATGGCATCGCGAAGCCAGCGGTAAAACTCGACGGCCAAATTGGTGGCCTCGGCTCGAACGTTCTTGTCGGCATGGCCGAAGACCTTGGGCAGGACCTTGAGGACCACTTTGGGATCGGCTACCTTGCAGCCATAATTGTGGAAGATAGTGGTTAGGGCAGCAAGAGCGGCGGCGATGACTTTCGGTTGCTTTGCGGAGATAGCAGGGAGGATGTCCTCAATGACAGGAGCCGCAACGTCGAGCTCGATGAGGAGGAGAAGGGCTTCGATGGAGGAGGCTTTCGTAGCCGGACGGGTAGAAATAAGGCCCTTTTCGACTATCGGTGTGACGGCTTGACCGCGTGAACGTAAGCATCCATCTCGACCGCCGAACTTGAGAAACGCGCAGTAGGCGGCGATGCCATCTGACTGGGCAGCGACGTTGGAATCGGCGACGGCGCTCTTCCAGAGACTGGGATCCTGGTTGAAGGGACGAAAAGCGGGATCTTGCTCGTCCGGAGTGACCTCAAACTGCTTGGCGGCTTCTTCATAGGCTTCTTTGCGGACTTTCCAGACCTAGACGAGGGGCCCGAGTCAATATATTGCGTTTATTTGTAAGTAAATAGGTGGACGGGGAGAAGGAGTGGACGGCAGGAGTGAGATGTGGCTCACCTTGTGAGTCCAGCGATCCGTAAGTGGCAGAGAACTGTAGTCCGGCTCTCCGTCAGCCATGGCGGCGAATCGACGGGTATGCTTAGGATCGCCGGGCAGTGGCGATGGTTCGTTGCTGTGGTGATCGTGACGGGGCCCAGATGGTGTTGGTGTCTCGCAGGCGTGGCGAACACGGGGATCGTCAACTGTGGGTTGAGGGGAATCGTGGCGGTCGTTGCCGTTGCCGTTGCGCTTGTGCTGCCTGTTGCGTTTCGTCGGTGATAGGGTTGCAACTACTTTCTTGATCAGCCTGGGTAGAAGGGGAGTTTTGTGTTTGCCAGGCATTGTCATCATCCTTATCACCTCCCTCCTTTCAGGCTTTTTGATAGTTGCAGAAAGGGGACCGCCAGGATATCCGAGCGCTGCGGGACCATGTGGATTGGATTGACAGTAGGGTATAGACGGCGTGGTGTGCACGGGATAAGCGCGTAGTAATGTTGACTATGTTGTCCAAGCTGCTGCTGATTCCAAGGCTGCCAGCCGGAGCAAGGCTGAAGACAGGGAAGAGGCAGCAGGCCTGCGAAAAGGAAAGGGGGAGGGGCGCATGGATGGAGCAAAGGACGTACCTCGTACACAAGCATGCACAGGTACAAAATAACTTGAAGCTTGCCGCGGTCTCGACAAAGAATCGGGATCTTCTCGCACGCACGGTTTTGCTGTCACGCCAGCGACATTAGCGATCGTGTGTTCTCAGAGCGGTCTACAGGCTGTGCAGGCTGTGCAGACGGATGATGGGATGAGATGGGATGAGATGGGATGGGATGGGATGTTGGGCTCGAGGCTCTTGTTCAGAGCTGGTGGCAGAGAGTTGAGAGTCCTTACGGTGCAGCGCAATTCGGTGCAGGGGAATGAAAGCAGACCCTGGCAGCAGTCCGGAGCTTTGCAGAGACGGTATTCCGTGGAGGTTGAGGGTTCAAGTTCCAGTTCCAGCGGACTGTGTTTATTTTTATTTTATTTTATTATTATTTACATAAGAAAGTAGGTGTAGCAACTGAAGTACCGGAAAGACTCGACCGTAGGTACCCTCCGGGTGTGTCGCCGGGCGTTAGGTACCTACGGGTCTCCCGTCGGGCTCTTGTCAGGTACAGACGCTAGCCCAAAGGAAAACCTACGTGTTTACCCTATTGCTCGGCCTATCGAATCGCTCGGCTGCTCGTCCCATTATATGCCCCTCTCTCTACCCAATTCTCCCAGCTTGAGTGGTACGGTGGCCGAGCAACACGGTGGGCCGGGCAATAGCGTTGCCACGTCTGGCGGGGCTAATGATGACATTGTTGGCAGTGAGCTTACTAATCAGCTCAGGTTTTGGTTTGCATAAAGTTATGCATATTGCATAAAATATTACAACCATCCGGCAGCTAGCAGCATCGCGCGGCATCCCGTCGCCAACATTGTTTGCCTCAGAGAAATGCCACAACATTTAGACCTGGGAATTTGGGATTGGCAACTAGACGAGTTACAACGAGCCATCCGGGCCCACACCGGAGCTGTGCCGGATGTGTGCTTTGGCAGTCCTAGAGTCGACCCACGCCCGGCCTCCGGAATATATCCTCGACCACGGGCAACACCGATATCGAGCTCACGATGATCAATCGCGAACATACCGTAGTTTTTGGCTACCTGGGAGTGCCAATTCCATGTAGCTAACTATTTGAGGTGTTTTAGCAGGTCTGGTGGCCGAAATTCGCTCTATTCGCGGTTATTATACCGCACCTCAGATATGTCCGCATTATAAGAACGTGGCAGAAGAGAGAAGAGGAACTTGAAGCGTATCTGCAAGTTGGAGACCTAACATCACCGCTTACCATCTAACTCGTCTCTTCTATCGGCGCCGGGCGGTGATCGCTGGCATATAGCACGCTCGATACGGATACTCATGATGTGTGCACCGTAGGCTCGCAGCTCAAAACCAACCCGGCAGCAGCACGGACTGGACCTGAGCTTGTAAAGACATGACAAACGGTATGATTACTTAAGAAGGGGATCCCGCAAGAAAACCGGCTTGCTACGTTACGTTCAATGAAGGTATGGTTATATAGCAGTCCGTACCGGTAACGTACACGTACTGTAGGTATCTTGCCGTATCTCCGGGCCCGCTCCCGGGGGGGGATCCCGAGGTGCGGGTAAGTTATCCCGGCACAGGGTGGGGGCGAGGTGGGGGGTTGGGGGGTTGGAATGCTGGAGGTGATATCAGGTACGGGACTGGATAGTAAAGTGAAAGCAAGCTACCTAGCATCCTGGGTAGAGGACGGTGCCGGCTTTGTACTAGTATAATAATAAAAGCGACTCCCTCCATCACCAGATGGATCTTATTAACCTCGGTGCCATATGTATACGGCTGTCTTCCTAGCTTCGACCGGAGCGATTGCGGCATCTCTTCAGCTGCTGCCCCCAGCCCAAGCGAAACGTTTCCTACGTTTCCTACCTTAGGCATTTAGCCCGTACCGCCTACCTACGCCCCCGATCTTCCACCAACGTCACAACGTGATAGGTACAACGTGGTGCTATATGTATACCGGTATTCTCCTGTTTTCGGCTGGGGCGATTGCGGCTTCACTTCAGCCGCTTCCTCCAGCCCAGCCGCTTGCTCACGACGGAAAAGCAGCTGGCTTCTCTTTCGATGGCGTCTCGCCGACTGTCTACATCACCAGTAGTCTCGCATTGCATCGTGACACCGACGGTCTCACCCTGATTCCCCCTACTGGTCTGGATTTCGCCCGCACCTTTCTCCAGGACTTGAACGAGGCATCGGGGAGACGATGGGCGCTAGAAGTTGTTCCCCCTGGATGGGCGAAAAAAGCTACCGGTATCGTCCTAGAAGAGTTCCATGGCGACCCATCTTCTCTTTCCTATGAAAATGGAGAGCCAACGGAAGAAGGATACGTGCTCGATATAGGGAATGACCGCGCCGTCATCAGCGGTGCCGGGGCTCGGGGTATGTGGTGGGGGACTCGGACGCTGCTCCAGCAGTTGATGTTATCGAATTGGACCGCATTGCCGACATCCCACATCGTCGATGCCCCCGCTTATGCCACCCGTGGCTTCATGCTCGACGCGGGGAGGAAATGGTACGCGCCGTCCTTTCTGAAGGACCTTTGTACCTACGCATCCTTTTTCAAGATGTCCGAATTCCACTACCACACAAGCGACAATTACCCCCTGAGCCGTGGTCATAACGATACCTGGTACGAGGTGTATTCTCAGTTCTCCCTGCGTCCAGAAAGCGAAGACCTGCAGCCTCTCATACAGCGCCGGAACGAGACCCTAACGCGCGCCGATTTTGAGGATCTCCAGCAGCATTGTGCCTCCAGGGGCATCACGGTCATACCAGAAATCGAGGCGCCTGGACACTGCCTGAGCGTGACCAAGTGGAAGCCAGAGCTAGCGCTTGCCGCGAAGGACCTGCTGAACTTGACACACCCCGACAGTATTCCCACGGTCAAGAGGATCTGGCAAGAGTTCCTCCCCTGGTTCCAGACGAAGGAGGTACATATTGGAGCCGATGAGTACGACGCGACGCTGGCTGACGACTATATATCCTTTGTGAATGAGATGTCGACCTACATCCGCCAGACATCGGGAAAGAGCATTAGGATATGGGGGACCCAGGAGCCGTCCAAGGACCTCCAGATCAGTACCGACATCATCGTCCAGCATTGGCAGTACGGCCAGTCAGATCCGGTGCAGCTCGAAAACGGCGGCTACAACCTGGTCAACTCGGAAGACTGGTGGGCGTACCTGAGTCTGAAGAATAACCACGTGCCCGTCGCTCCGGCGCCGTACCCTGTTTTCTTCAATGAAACTCGGGTCTTGAATTTCGCAGACCGCGAAGGCTGGCAATGGCAGCCCGCACTGTTTAACCCAGTCAATCTGACGGCACAGCTGCCCATCGGGGCAAAGGGGAACAAGGGTGCCATTCTCGCTACATGGAACGACAACGGGCCAGACGCTACTACGCAGCTCGAGGCTTTCTACGCTATTCGTCGGGGC
The DNA here is from genome assembly GCA_022385655.1 of Xylaria intraflava. NCBI lineage: Eukaryota > Fungi > Ascomycota > Sordariomycetes > Xylariales > Xylariaceae > Xylaria > Xylaria intraflava. Next base: position 232,606 of record MU279778.1, read on the forward strand.
ATTCCCCTCGTAGCCGCGAGAGCCTGGAGTGGGAGTCGAGGTCCCGCCGTGGAGCCGGCGACGATCGACGGATCCATCACCTATCTAGCATCGCGTGCGCCGGGCCAGAACCTCGACAGGCGCCTGCCCAATGACGCCGGTGAAGTGTCGTGGACTCGAAAGAGCTCAGCTGATGTTATACGGCTAGGGCTCGGAAGCAAGGGCATGAACTATACCCTGTCTCTGTCGGTGACTGGACCATTCACACTCTCCTCGGCAGATGTGACTTTGACGCTCTGTGAGGAGGGTAATTTGACCTTCGTTTCGGACGGCTATGAATATCCTCTTCGATCTGTGTCGGAAACAGACGGGTTCGACAGTGCCGAATTAGGACGAATCTGGGCCAATGCGACATCGGTAAGTGTCAATTCGTTATTCCACACGAAATACAGACTGTACATTATTCTTTACTCCGCCGGTCAGGATCCGGATTACCAAACCTGTACCAAAGGACAAGAACGGCCAGAACGATAAATAACGAGTTGCTAACTTGAACATAAGTCATCACACGAGCCAGTCAAGGTCCCGACGCCAAGCAAGCTGACCATCACGGGAGACGCGCATGAAGGCAGCCGAGTCTGGATAGACGGGAAGTTTGCGGGCCGATTCGAAGTATTCGTGTTTGGAGGGCAGAATACGGTATTCAGCTGGAGTCAGATGGCGTTCGTTGCGCCGCTGGAAACGCTCCAAGGCGGCATCTCGAAGCTGACGTTGGTGGATGGTGTCTAGGAACTTGGAAGACATGCGGCACCTGGTATATCAGAAGTTGATGTATGAGTATGTAGATAGGCATGAGGCATGTGGTGTCTCCGTTGTAATTTAATCACTATCGTAATCGAGAACATGATGTTTGGTCATACTTGACTACCGTGAGATCTACTTAGAGGATGTGTCGAAGACGTCTAATGACTCGTGACATGCCCTGTCTTGCGTATAGCGTTCCTGTTTACGCATAGTGTGTTGAGGCATCTCTCCCATAGGACACCATACCTATCAATAGCCTCTGCTGGGCTTGTCTATTTTTCCCTGGGTGAGCTACATAGAGGGATTTCTGAGTGGTGGCTTATGGTGTATATCTGAACTCCGTAGCTTCAGAGTGAGTCGTGTGGGTGTTTCATGAAGTCGTGATGGATTGTTATCTGAATCGTTGACTTGTGGGTGACCTGGTTTGGTTTGCTGGTGTTTGATCGAGTTGTGACGAGGTGAGGTAAGGTACGGAGGGTAATAATGTTTAGGTGAGAACCCCATACGTAATATAATGCCGTGAGCTTTACCCCATTGTTCGGCCTGCCGTGATGCTCGGCGGTGGTTACAGCGGGGCGGCGGGCCAGGGTGGCCGAGCATGTGGGGTGCGGCCGCGACCCCTCCCCACTGACCGCTGGCAGTTAGGTATAGGAGGTACCTAACCTTATACCTGTCCGTGGCATTGTGCGGAGCGTCAAGCACGTGCACGGAGTCGGTGCCGTCCGTATAGGCTGTATTTTATGTACCTACGCGGTGCACCGGCCTCCATATAACGGGCAGGTACATGTGATGGCCGAGATACAACCCCCTTCCAAGTCCTTGGCCGATCAACTTCTACCTTGTGGCGGTACCTAACCTTCTACCTGTCTGACCTACCTGACCTGACCTACCCTTACCAACCAACCTACCTATACCTAACCTACCTCTCCATCAGCCTCGCCCAGAGTCTGGCTCTCTCTCTCTTTCTTTCTCTCTCTCTCGACGTTTGCCTTTTCTTCGTCCTCCAACCCGACTCACAGTCCTCCGTATGCATCCTCCATATCTTCTTGGTCTGCCTATTTCAGCCGACTTGGTGCTCTCGTTGCAGCACACCTTCTAGCCGCCGAGGCGCGAATGCGCATCTAGACCGACTAACAACCCGTCTCGGCTGGCTCGAGTCTTTCGATCCGAAGTGAGGTGAAGAGCCAAACGCGAACCCAAAACGAGGACATCGCTGTGCTGTGTCTGCGCAAACTGCGACAACAAGATCAACCACCCCAATACCTATCTCACGAGCCGTACGCGGCTCGGAAATCCGCACACGGCTTTATTTGTGCGCATCCACTTGTCTATGTAGGTACATAACCCCGTTCAATCTGTGACGTTGTCTCGTTGCATACACGCATTGTATTCTGTACATTGTGCAGATAGCAGGGCATCATAATATGGGCCTGCCATTGCCCAGCTCCGTCGAATGCTCCCGCCATGCCATCATGAACATGCACCGCATTAGTCAGAATCGTCTACTATCCTGTCCTGTCCTGTCCTGTCCTGTCCTGCCCTGCCCTGCCCTGCCCTGTCCTGTATCCAGCCCCCATTTCATATCGCAGCTCTGACAGTCGCTGGCTTCTCTCTTCCCATGTGTCCCTCTTCATCCTTTCTTCCCATTGCTCTCTTTTCGAGTCACACCCTCACAGTTGCTGACCATTATCCAGGCCGTCCTCCTTCGCCACCGCTCGCTACAGTAAATACCCCACACGACTTATATACACACGTACGAGCGACGGGACGAATCCCGCATGCCGTGGTTTGCACGTCACACGTCACGTCCATCTCCTGTCCACTCCCGTCAGGTATCCTGTCCATCCTCCCACCAATCCCACCAATTCTGCCTACCCTGCATATCCCACCCTTGACGACGCCTCCCGCATCCAATCCTGCCTATCTCGACTCGGCTGTCATATTGCTCCGCCGGCGCGGCCCGTTTTGAGCGGTAGTTTCAACTAGGAAGACTGTGACCACGAGATCACGACAGTACTGCCATCATGTTTTGGAGATTTGGCGGCTACGCCAACATCTCCACTATCGATACTATTCTCGATAAGCCCGACTTTCAGTTGGAAGACTTGCTGGACGAAAGTGACTTGGTCCAGGAACTGAAGCAACATAACCCCAAGCTTCTTGAGTACTTGCGGCAGGACCGCGTCCTTGCCAAGCTTCTCGATTATGTCGTTGCTCCCAAGCTTGAGCCCGTGGAAAACTCCGAAGACGATGCCCACGATGACGATGCTACTAAGAAAGGCAGGTCGCTGGGCTTAGCTTTCGGTCGTCCCCGTGCCTCGTCCAGAGCCACCAGCGACGGCAACGACGAAGACGAGGTAGAGAAGAAACGCAATCGATATGCTTATGTGGCAGCCGAGGTGCTCTCTTCCGAGAACTGGTCCATTTACGAGTCGCTGATGGAAAACCACTCACTATTGGCAAATTTCTGGTCCTTCCTAAAGCAACCTGCTCCCCTGGATCCTCTTCAGGCCAGCTATTTCACCAAGGTCAATGAGTCGCTCTTCGACAAGAAGACTCACGACATGTTGGATCTACTCAAGTCCCTCGAGGATGCCGTTCCCAATATGCTACGTCACGTCGATTGTCCAATGGTTATGGATCTCCTGCTAAAGATTATCAGTCTTGAGAGGACTGACGATGGCCAGGGCATAGTAGAGGTAACAAATATGCTCTTACCCTCACACACTATCTATTCTTCCAACTAACATCTACTCTTTGCTATTAGTGGCTCTATACCAAGAACGTCATCCCAGCACTACTTTCGTTCCTCGGCCCTGAGCATAGCTGGGCCACGCAGACTGCTGCTGGAGATTTTATCAAGGCTATCATCACCGTCTCTGCCAATGCGTCCCAGAATGAGCAAGCTTGCATTGGCCCTAATGAGCTCACTCGTCAGCTCGTGTCCAGACCATGCGTAGAAACTATCATTGGTTACATGCTCGGTGGAGGCAATCCCCTCACTGTGGGCGTTGGTATCATCATCGAGGTGATTCGGAAAAATAACTCTGATTATGACCCCGACGTGGGTACGGGTGCAAATGTCCCACCCTCTAGCCGCGATCCTATTTATCTAGGTACTCTTCTGCGCTTATTCGCCGAACATGTTCCGGATTTCATGTCCTTGATCCTCAACGTATCTGCTCAGAAGCAGAAAATAGATTCCACTTTTGGCGACAAGATTGAGCCCCTGGGTTTCGACCGCTTCAAGACATGCGAGCTCATGGCCGAGTTACTCCATTGCAGCAACATGGCGCTGCTTAACGAACCCGGCTCAGAGCAGCTTATTGCGAGCCGAGACGACGAGCGACGTCGCCTTCGCCTCGATGGGCGTCTCACTGTGACTCGTGGCGAAGAGCCGCCATCTTCTTCCGATGATCTCACTATGCGTACTCGGCAGTCTCCGCCCGAAGACAGCCGCCGACTTGAAGTGATGAATGTATCCGACGATGACGGTTTTGAGGAGGTAACTTCATCTGGTGATATTATAGAGGTCACTTCGCATGAGTTTGTCAAGGCTGAGGATGAGATCCCTATTGCCACAGCCGCCTCCTTCCTTGATAAGGAGGACGACTTCGTAGATGAGCCCCTTAGTTCACCGCGACTCAAATTTCAAGATGGCATGGTGGATGAGCGGCAGTTTGAGATGCCCGAGCTGGTGGTTGCTCCACTGTCACCCAAGAAACCAACAAAGACGGAGCCAGAGTCGGCAACTGAAAATGCGGAACCGGGCACCACCTCTCCGGATGGTGAACTGCCAGAAGCAACACATCGACCTTCTGCACCCGGCGGACTGCTCAATGCAAATGTGGGAGACGGCCCGGTGTCTACTGGTGGTGCTCAGACCGGCTCCATTGATAACTCACGGCAAGAATTAACCGTATCAGAAGGTTCTACATCCCAGATAGAGGATGCCGTGTCCGAGATCGGGAAACCGACCGAGGCGGACTCGGTACAGGCCTGTGGAACGCCCACAACTGAGGTTCCTCAGACTACTCAACCCTCTCCTGCGGCCCAAGACACAGAGGTCGAACCCTCCCCTCACAACGGCCAACAGGCTGTAGACAAGCAGACAGCGGGTTCAGAGTCGGCTGGTCAACAAGCCACAGCAGCACAAGGCGACCCGGTTGTTGGTGATTTCTTGAAGATGCAGTTTGTGAAGAACGATGTCGTCCCCACTATCTTGGTAATCCCTTGCCTTATGCCCATGTTCCATCACTATGATCTAACGAACCATGTCTAGTCTTTCTTCTTTCGATATCCATGGAATAATTTCCTTCACAACGTTGTCTATGACATCGTTCAACAGGTATTCAATGGGCCGATGGACCGTGGTTTCAATCCCACCCTTGCCATTTCCCTGTTTGAAGCCGCTGATATTACGAATGCCATCATCAATGGCCAGCTTTCTAGCGAGAAATCCCAGGCGGAAAGCAAGACACGTATGGGCTTCATGGGGCATCTGACCTTGATTGCCGAGGAAGTTGTCAAATTCACGGAACGAAACCCGCCTGAGCTTTTGTCCGAACTAGTCATGGACCGTGTTATGAGCCAGGACTGGGTCAATTACGTCGAAGGGGCCTTAGCAGAAACTCGCGAGAGGGATAATGCCGTTCTCGGTGGCGTGCGGCCGGACGTGGCTCTCGGCAATCGGCAGATGGGTGGCAGTCTGGGGGGGATGGGCATCTCCACCCTTGGACTAGGCGGTGGTCCGGGTGCCGGATCCAACGTCCTCGCCGAAGCTGGTCTTAATGGCGGCGGCAATACAATGGACATGCCAGATCATGGTAGTGGTAGTAGTCTCGGGCCCTTTAGTATAAGCTCCGGGTTGCTTTCTGGTTCCGGGTTTGGAAGTTCTAGCGATGAGGACGAAGACGAGCCGGAAGATGACGAGGATGTGAATCACGAGGTTAGTGACCCCTTTTCCCGTGTTTGAATGTCCAAAGCTGGTGCCCCTCGGTTTATACCGCCGGCCCCAGTTGAATTTGGTTAGTGCCTTTGCCAAGATGCTACATCTTGGCTTTTCTCAAGGTATTACGCTATATTGCGACAAACTTATGGGCAGGTCTTCGGTGCCGTTTCCCTCACCAAGATAACACTATAGCGTTTGCCTATAGCCCTATTTCATGTGCTGGTGATCACGACAACGTCTTTGTTCGTGGCTTGCGTATACGTTAGCAGGTTACGGAGGCCGAGTGGCCGTCTGGTATACCACTTATGGTGCGGCTCGGGGCTTGGCATGTTTTCGTTATTGGACACAAGAAGTCCAATAGCACTACTCTGCTGACCGTCGCCCCAAACCAAACCCTCCCCTTATCTCAGCTTATTAAGCGTGGAAATGCTTGCTTCCTTTCCTTCAGACTGAGGATCGTGGCTGATGCTGTCATAGTTTCGTACCTATACAGACTCACTGAACCATTCATCATCGTCCATGGATCCGCCTTCCATACCGCCGCCGCCGCCTCCGCCGCCCCCGCTGAACATCCCACCTTCCCGTGCAAGACTGCAACTCGCTGCTCGATTGGCTATGCACCACAAAACTACGGCCGCGACGGCGCAGTCTGCCGGCATCGAGGGCAGTGAAGAGCGGCAAGATGAGAAACGCGGCCAAGGCACGGAGAGGCTACTTCGGAATCCCTTTGAGGATGATGGTGAGGATGAAGTTGATGATGACAGTGATGATGATGTCGGTGAAGCTGAGCAATCTACTGAACACTGGGGTTCGAGAACCTCTCGTGGGAGCTGGTGGCGCAGCACTTTACGGACGAGCCAAGAGAAATTTGGAGACGGGCGAGATGACTCTGATTCGGACGGGAGGGACCAGGCCGAAGCGGAGGACGACGATGACGATTTTGGAGACTTCGCCATGCCCGAAACGGCGAAGAATGACGAGGAAACCAATACGAGCGTGATTGTCAAGCCACTACCGGTTCATCCCCCACCACATAACCCTAAGACTTCGGCTTTTACCAGCCTCTGGCCCTTCGGTTCTAAGGAAAGGGAAAAGTCGAAGGGAGACGACTCGGCGGCAGCGGCAGAGGCCGCAGCAGAGCCTGTTGATGACCACGCCACGAAGATCAAGGCGACACACGAGGCTACACGTAGGATGAGCATCGAGGAGCCTGATGAAGACGAGGTGGTCCTCTAGGAACCGACCATCGGCGAGGTAGCCGATGCTGCCGACAACTATGTTCATGTCGGCCGCGGTCGCTTACGTGGTCGCGGACGTCGTGGCGCCATATCCTACTAGCGATAGCGCAAGATGCCTTACGATCGGGCTTACGGGGATGAATTCATGACCATGAAGCTGTCTCTATTTTGTATTATAGAAGTATGGGTTTAGACGTCACTTGTCACGTTCTAGACGGCGACCCAATCTGTACAGTAAGTGGCGTACAACGGAGAAAAGTCCGATACACATGTCGCATAACCCGTTGTGATGGCGGCAATAATAGCAGGGGCTTCGTCTCCCGCACGTGTTTTTAGCAGAATGCAGGTTCAAGAGGCCCGTTTCCATGGTTGGTGACGGTGCAATAGGAGGTAGGTTGGGTATCTTACCCTGACCAGTTATACCTCTTACATGAAGCACACGATCATTCCCCAGCGCCAATGATAAGACGACGAAGAGCGCGACGTTACGGACGATGTGGACAACGTCGGATGACATCGGACAAGTGACCGACGCTGCAACTACCTATACCTAATTCTCGGAAATACACCAGACGAGTATCGAAATACTATTCCTGGGTAGTGTGTCTACCTAGCGCATTACGCAATACTTACCGGAATTCAGTACGATCTGCTGGGAGAAAAAGCTTGAGTTTCTCTTTCGGCTTTGTCTTCCGCCTTCTTTCACGCTACTATTATTAGGCGCAGTGCCACCACGTGACTGTTGGTCGAGGATCTAGATAGCCCGCGCCTCGCTTTTAGCTTGGTATCTTGAGATACGACGGCAGACCGGACTCAAATGGGTTATCAGTCACGAGTTGTAGGTAGATTTGCCGGTACAGGAGGTATGTATCTATGTTGTTTGTGAGGTCGTCTGTGGTCCGTACTGGCATGAATCTTGAACGGAGATGCCATCGTGTACAGGCGAAGTTCACCAAGTGCATAAGTATTCAGGCTAAGTGGTCTTAGTGCAACTAACGCGGAATATGTATGTATCGGGATAACCTTTAGATAGCCCTGGTAGGTAGACGGACTCTTTCGACGCTTCTCTCTGCCTCCACCAATCCTCATCGTCTTCCACAGCGGCTACCGGTCAGGTAGATAGGTCACACTCTCCACACTTCTTGGGCTGCAACTTGTAACCGCTCTTTTGGTCTTGTTGTTTCTCATTGCCGGCCTATTGTCCGTCTACCGTGCTATAGGCTAGGGTATATCTACCAGCCACACTGCCAACGAACTATCTACACATCCAGGACGACACGTGTTAGCTTGGTCTATATTTGTGATGCGGACGCGGCACACTCAGCCTCCCGCTCTCGACTGCCGTCTTCTTGAATATATGTAGTCCGTAGGCCGCTGGACGTCGCGCGTTGTTCGGTCACAGGTCTCATCAATCGACGATCCCGCGGCCTGGAGTTGCTGACAAGCACTAAATTATTACCTGCCCGACCTACCATGCCATGTCCCGGCGTGCGGATCCTCATTGGCTTCTCTGCACGTTAGCACGGTAATTACTTCAGCTTGGCTGGCTCGCAGGGCCAATCCGGGGGCCTAGAAAACCTCCCCCCCCTGCTCGTTCTTGGCCGACTGGGCATTCGACCGATTTGACCGTTCGGCCTTCTTCATGCGGTAAACAACCAGGACTCTCCGAATAAGCACTGCCTTGAGTCCTTGTGCCTACAGACACAGACCACAGTCGAGCGCGGAGACTCCAGAGAGCGTCTCTTTTCGCCCTGTTCTGACAAGCAATAATAACTGCCTTGCCTTTCTACACCCACTCATCGTAAAGTCTTACCGGTACACTACGCCTCAACGCACAATCATCGGCGGTACCGAGCCCCCCCCACATCTCTGGTGTCCGTCATCCTCCTCCGTCGGCTCTCTAGCTCACGCAAGCTTCTCTCGTAAGCGATCCGGTTGTGCTGTTGATTTAGGCTTAGGTCGGTTAAGGGGGTTTCCATCCAATTTCAAAGCCAGCTCCGGGTGCGCTGGATCCGGAGTCGCCAGCTTAACCTTCGTATGATCGAATCGATATGCCATATGTCGCAGGGGGCCATAGGTATCTAGACCGGTCGTCTTGAATTTGAAGCATGCCACCTGTTGGCAGAGTCATTGCCAGAGTCTGTTGACCTCTCGTACCTCCATATAGAATAGCCCCTCCAGCATGGCCAGCTCAGCATGGCCTACCTTGTCAACCTTGCCTCGACTTGACACTTCCACCCATTCGGGCGTTGCTCGGGCCGCCTCCCAACCAGAGAACGGCCGCGCGATCAGATCGACCCAGGAATCGGCGCAACTGCCTCGGAATCCCAGCAACGGCCTCTTCTCGTCGTCAGCGCAACCCGCTTCCCAGGCGAGAACGGATGGGGCAAACACGCGAGAGTTGCGTAGGTCGGTTGCTGACGCCCTTGGTGTTAATACGAACGACCTGCCCCAGCCCTTTTATGGCGTCCCGTGGGCGCGGGACGAGGACGAGGATGATGTGTACGACTATGACGACGATGCAAAGCCCTACAATCATGGAAGTCGCGGCGGAATCCACAAGACCTCACCAACCTTCATGCGCCGTCCGCCCACCACATTCCCCGAGCGTCGCAACAGAAACGATTCTGCCGCCTCCGCAGTCTCCCCGTTTTCGCAACCATATCATGGCGTGCCAACTACTACGGTCGCTAGTCACCCGGCCCCTACATACGGCTACGACCTCACTCCCACCGAAGTTGCCAGGCCTCTCAATAGTATCCCCATGAGGCCTTTCGTCGAGCAGCACAACACAGGCAAGCATGACCCCAGTCGCTTAGCCGCAGAGCCCGGTTGGACACCTGTTTCGAGCAAAGGGATCGTGGTAGGTCGCGATGCCCGTGTTGTGCCCCCAAGGGTAGAAGAAAAGAATGGTATAACGTTTACCGAGCGAGAAAACTATACGCCGCTGAGCCCCTTCTCGACTTTGGGCCCCCCTAGAATGTCGTCGATTGTCAGTCCACTAGAACTAAGCTCCCCAGACAGCAGCGTTAGAAGCGCGAGGTACAAGGGATCGAGCGTTTACAATAGAAGTCCCCCAGCTATCCCGCCCAAATCTTCACGTAGGCTACGTGATGATGCTGAACAAACGCTCTCGTCTGACAGCCGTGTAGCCAGGGCTGTTGTGATAAAACCAAAAGCTGGGCATTTCGAAGGACATCTTGTCACTTTGCTTACCTTGACAGATTCTGGGCCCGAGGGCTCAGGCCATAGTAGTCATAGTAGCAGCAGTAGTAGCGCTACGGCCAACGAGGATGACGATATTAGACTGCAGAATGCCTACTTTGCCAGAAATCTGCCCTCGATTCGAAGGACCCTCGAGTCCCAAGTCGTCCCTGAAGCGGTACCGAGTGTCTGGGTAGCGCTGGAGAAGATGCCCGTGGATGCCGATGGCCAGATCCATCGCAGGAAACTACAGACCTGGATACAGAATGCCAACGATGACTTATACCGGCGCATAATGTCCATCGAATCCAAGGAGGAGCTGAGAAAGCCCTCGACTATCTTCGAGAGGAGTCTTTCCCGAGCGGTTAGCAAAGTTCTTCACGTTGACCTGGATAATATTGGCATGAACTTGTCCTTTGCTCATCTTGGTGGCGACGCCCATGCAGCCGAAGAACTTGCCGTGCGCTTCCAGTCACAGGGGATCTCCATGGCGGCCCAGGATGTCATGGAAGCATCCAGCTTGGGTGAACTAGCCGCGTTGGCCAACCGAGGTGAAATGGACCCCCGTGAGTCCGAAGACTCCGCATCTGAGATGTTCGACCTATCACCTATGCAACATCTCTACTTCCACACACCTATGGGCAAAGACACGACACGACGGAAATCTAGCGACGGCGAGTATCGATTCAACCAGAGCATACTCTTGCGCTTGAAACGAAGCATCGGCGTGGAAGAGCTGCGAGCTGCTGTCGAGGCCGTCGTAGGCCATCACAAGATGCTGAGAGCCCGTTTTCGCTTTTCCAGCGGTTCCTGGTGGCAGTCGATAGAACCATCGATTTCCACGTCATATCAGTTTGCCCACCACCTCATCGGTACGGACGCTGAGCTCGAATCCATCGTCACCAACGCGCAGTTGTCCATAAACATTGAGCACGGTCCCATCTTTGCGGCTCACCACTTCCATACTAACTACGGTTATCAGCTGCTCTACTTGGTTTCACATCGCCTCGTCGTGGATCCAAAATCATGGCAAATCATTGCCAACGACCTAGAGAGATTACTCACGGATGGCCATCTGGTATCCGGACAATCCCTCACATTCAAGGAATGGACGCTGCATCAGAAGCACCGCGTGCAGACGACAACCGATGTCATCGGTCTCTCATTCGAGCTCCCGGCGCGTAACTGGGAGTACTGGGGCGTTAAGGATGTTCTCAACACGTATGGGAGCACTGTTGCCTTCGGTTTCACGCTCGAGTCGGAAGTGACGTCTGTGCTGGAGGCGGCTAACAAGGAACTCAAAACTGATTCCTGTGACATCTTCATGTCCGCCCTATTGCTTTCGTTTGCACAAACGTTCCGAGATCGATCGGCACCGATACTCTGGAAACAAGAGCACGAGCGAGCCGCCCTGGACCTTCACCGGGACATTTCCACGACCGTCGGTTGGTTTACGTACTTGTTCCCCCTTGTGGTTGACCTGTCACCGACGGACGACGTATTTGCGATTTCCAGTCGCGTCAAGGATGCGCGTCGAGCCGCTGCGAAGACGAGTCTGTGGCACTTCACGGCGAACCTCATAGATGCCTCATCCGCCGAATCTTTCTCCTTTTCTCACTGCCCGCTTGAGATCATCTTCACGTATTCGGGGTCGCAGAGCCGTCTAAAGAGCCAGAATTCCGTCTTCGAGGAGATGGATATTCCGGGAAAGACAATGGTATCCGACACCGCGGATGTCGGACAGTCGGTCGGTCGAATTGCCATCTTCGAAGTAGCTGTCTGCATAGAAGAGGGCGAGGCTAAGCTTCGATTCCTGCACCATCGGGATTCGAAGCATCGTGATGAGATACAGACTTGGATCCGTAACTACGAACGGGTATTGCGCCAGTCAATCAGCAGGCTGACAGACTATGCGCCGGGACTTTCCATGTCAGACGTTCCATATCTGGGTGTCACACCCGAAGGGCTAAATCGACTGAACCGCGACATACTGCCTCGACTGAATCTGAATGTGGGTAACATTGAGGACGTCTTCCCTGCTACGGCATACCAGCAGTGTGTCTTGGTTCATGAATCGCTATTACCCGGTAGTTCGATCGCCGAGGTAACCTACGAATTGAGCACCGTCGGAAATGCTCTAGATACGTCCCGTATTTGCAATGCCTGGTACCAAGTAACGAACCAGCATCCCGCCATGCGAACCTTCTTCTCGCCCAGTGTTTTGAAGGAGGGTCTCTACGATCAGATCATCCTACGTAACCACTCCCCCAATATGTTGTTCATAGAGAGCGGAGAGATAGAGGGTCCCATGACGGCTATTGGAAAAGTCCCCCCTCTGCACCTGAAAGAAGGTACTTCCTGGCATCGGCTCATTGTTTGCCAGTCCCTGGGCAAGGCATACTTGAAGCTAGAAATCAGCCAGGCCATCTGCGATGTGAGTCCTTTCCTGAATTCTCGGTTCTTTTCCGATGATGTCGCCCTGCCTAACAAATTGAACAGATCACGAGCATCGCCATTCTCTTTAGCGAGCTTCAGCAGGTTTATTTTGAGGGGCGAGAAGCCACCGCGAATGAACTCTCATTCCCCGAGTATTATGATCGCCTCAAGTTGACTCCATCCAGTATCCAATTTTGGAAGGACAAATTGCTTCATGTTCAACCCTGCCACTTTCCTCGCCTCACCGCCGGGACCACCAGTACCGCCGAATGGCGCACAACTCCAATCGAGACAGAGATCCCTTTCCAACGGCTGCACGATTTTTCCCGATTTTATAAAATTGACAAATCGACCATCCTCCGTGTCGCATGGGGGATTTTGCTACGAACATATCTGGGGGTGCAGGATGTGTGCTTCGGATACCGTACTTCGGGGAGGGATCTACCTATCGCGGGACTTGAATATGCTGTCGGCCCTTTCTCTAGGGTTCTCGTGTGTAGGATGCGCGTGAACCCTACTCATACGATTGTTCAGCTCCTCCGAGATGCTCAAATTGAGCATCAGAAGACCCCGCAACATCAGCACGTGCCTATGAGCATGATTGAGCACGAGCTCGGCACGAAAGGGAGGCGGTTGTTCAACACCTATGTGTCGTTTGGATATGAAGATATACCAAGCCAAAATCCCCCGAACAGTAAATTTTTCCACGACAGCTGTACTCAAGCTTCGGAGTACGACGTCAACGTAGACTTTTCTGTACGCAATGGGAGTTTGATCATTTGCCTTGGACACCGCATCTTTGCTCACCAGCAGGCCGATACCGTGGGCCGTGTGCTCGGCAAGGCTATAGAGACCATCTTGGAAAGCCCCAGTGCTACGGTAAAAGAGTCAGACCTATTCACCTACAATGACCATAACCAAATACTGGCGTGGAATAGTATGCCACAGATTGATGTGCAAAAAGAACATCTACCCGCCCTTATCGCCGCCCAGGCATACAGGAATACGGACATACACGCCGTGTATGGGTTTGATGGAGCGTTGACTTATGCCGAGCTTTATAAACTTTCCATGGGACTCGCTCAGTGCATGCTGAACCTCGGTGTCAGGCCCCAAATGCCGGTGCCGGTGGTTGTCCACAAGAGTCGATGGGCCATAGTGGCCATGTTGTCTGTTTTAATGTAAGTATTACCCTAAGCTTTTGCGGTGAAGCAGGCTGGCAGACTTTTTGCTGACTGCTATCTTCTATTTTGTAGGGTAGGCGGTGTTGTCATTCCAATCGACGCTGCGGCGACCGAATTATTCCCATGGGTCGTACAGGCCATTCAACGGGGCCTCATTTTGGCCTCGTCTGACGTCCATAGTTACTTCGAAAGCTCGGGATGCCGTACGATTGTGGTCGACGAGCAGACCATCACATCGCCGTACGTGCAGACCGTTCAATTACAGGCACCTATACCAACCAGGCCGCACGATATGGCCTGTATTCTCTTAACCCTCACCACCGCCAAGACGTGCAGGGCTGTATCCTACAGCCACGGGGCCTTGGCCACTGCTTGCACGGGTCAGGGACCGACACTTCGTATCAATCCCTCCAGCCGCGTGATGCAACTCTCCGCCTATGGCGGCGATGTCGCCTTGTCTGAAATCTTCACGACTCTTGTGAATGGCGGGTGCGTCTGTATCCCCTCGTCTGTGGAGAGGGTGTCGGGTTTTACGGCCGCCGCGCAGCGTATGAGGGTAAACTGGACGTATCTCACGCCTCCACTCTCGCGGAAGATCGATCCCGAAACCTTACCGGACATGGCTGTGGTTTGTTTCCGTGCTACGCAACTGGATGCGGAATTGTATTCGCAGTGGCAAGGCAAAGCCAAGGTGATTCTGGTCTACGGTTCCGCAGAGGCTTGCCCACTGGGACTCTCGGCGACGGAGTTGACGGGGTCTCCGGTCGTGCCAAGCTTTGGTAATCCCTTCTGCGGAAACTTCTGGATCGTAAGCCCAGAGGATGAGTACCGACTTATGCCGGTTGGCGCAATTGGGGAGCTTGTGATCGGAGGGCCTACTCTCGCCGACGCCAGTGAGCTCGATATGGCCAATCTCGATATCGACCTTCTAATCAAGCAAAGTAGCGATCGAGCCAAATCTCTGCTCGAGCAATCAGGCGGCCGTCTCCTCAAGACAGGCCGGAAGGTTCGTTACAGGGAGCAAGGCGAGATTGAATTCGTCCCGCCGGAGGTCGAGAGGAATGAAGCTAAAGAGAGGAAGTCCTTCCGCGCGTCCAGTCTTGAATCACAGCTTCGGCGATGTATCGGTCAAGGCATCGATCTGGTGGTTGAGACGGTCGCGTTCAAGGATTCAAGCCCGACTCCTGTGCTCACCGTGTTTGTTGAACTCGGCAACGACTTTACTGAGATGCCCGAAGACGTCACCAAACTCGACAAAGCGACGCGAAAGAGACTGTTCCACATCAAACAAATTGTCAATTCAGCTCTAGGCGAGATGATCCCACTTCCGTTGGCTTATATCCCCGTCCGACAAATGCCGTTGACGCCCTCCTTACGTGTGGACAGACGCAGTCTTTTGAGGTCGATTGCTGGTCTATCCCGACAACAACTCCTGTCACTCGCCGAGTATGAGAATAAGCACGATATGCAACCTATTGAACCCCAGCCGTCGCCGCCCATGACGCAGGCCGAGCACCAAATGCGGGTTCTCTGGGCCCAAGTTCTAGGCATCGAGGACCGCACGTCTATCACCGCCAATGACGGATTCATGACGCTGGGCGGCGATATTGTATCTAGTCACAATCTCGTTATCATGTGTCGTCAGCGGGGCATCGATGTCTCCATCATTAATATTCTCCGAAACCATACCTTGTCGGAATTGTGCAAAGAGCTTTCCCATTTCCAGATGCCCACGGCTAATTCGGTCCACGGAGTACAGGTGGCATCGAACGGCTCGGCACAGGGGGCGAGTGGATCAAAGCTTGGTTCGGACAGAAGCGTCATTGAGGATGTGGCCGAAGCATCTTCCCTCCAGACTATGTTCGTCGAGTCCGCCATGCTGCAAGCCCGGGGCAACGTATCGTATTTCATGCTGACCGCCACGGGTTACTTGGATTGGCACAAACTAGAAAACGCCTGTTTCATGCTGACAAAGGCCCATCCTATCCTGCGAACAGCCTTCGTATCGCAAAATTGCCAAGTATATCAGACGGTTCTCCGGTCATATCGGCCGGAATTCTTGCGATACCCGTGTCAGGGCTGGCGATTAACAAGCCTCGCCACCAGGCTCATTAAACGAGATCAGCCGCTGCCCATCGATTTTCGCCGACCTGTTACCAAATTCTCGTTTCTTGACGCCGGAAGAAACTCGATTCTCATAATGCGGCTTTCACGCGCCCAATATGACGACCTGTCTATCCCAATCCTGGTGCGTGATCTTGGCCGCTTCTACCAACAAACTGGCGCCGTCACTCAGAGTACTGGCTTCTGTGAGGTGATTCGAGCGGTGCGGTCTACGTACGCCAGCGAAGCCACCGAATACTGGCGGTCCCTGCTTGAAAGTGCATCTATCACACAGGTGTTTTCTCAACCTTCGCTGCCCGTCGCCAACTCGAGTCCGAAGACGCTGCAGCAAAAGATCCCTATCGCTTCGCTACAGGATTTCGGCATTCCCTTCGAGACGATTCTGAAAGGCGCGTGGTCGATCGTCCTGTCGAACTTGTCCGGCACCGACGATGTCGTGTTCGGTCAGATGGTCGAGGGCAGACACCTAAGCCTAGCTAATGGGCAGACGATCTCAAGCGTGGTTGGGCCCAAGGGCAACGTCATACCCGTGCGGACAAGGATACCCGATTTCCCCGTCGCGCCGCTAGAGTATTTCCGAAACATCCAGAGCCAGTATGTCGCTAGTATTCCGTACGAAAACCTGCAGACGGCCGATGTCATTCAGAACTGCACCGCTTGGCCGTCCTGGACCCGTTTCAGTACTGTCGTTCACCACCAGAGACAGACGGAGCGGTACAAGTTTCTCAACTTTACCATCGGCGAGGCTACCTGTACTCTCGATATGATGGGCTTGAGCCACGAGGACTCGGATCTCTTTGTACAAACCATCATCCCCGGAGGTAAAGAGGTCGAAATCTCCATCACGTTCTGCGAAAAGAAAATCCAGTCCTCTTTCGCAGAGGAGGTCTTGAGGATGCTTTGCTCGACTATCTCCATGCTCACCACCGATGCGGTCATGAACCCAATGGTACTCAAGGGGCTCAACGATAGCTACAAGATACCGCGTATTCCACTGCAGGCGCCTAAGCGGGAGGGCAGTGTCCTATCCGCCGTCTTGTCCGTCGATCCGAACCATGCCCGAGCCGCTCACAGCGTCATAGCGGCTGCTTGGGACGCTGTTCTCGGGGCTCAGACCCTACAGGTCGCGGACATTCGCTCCGTACCCTTTTACGAAATCTGGGGCGCGCATATGCCGGCAGCCGAGTTGGCTCGCTACTATACACAGAAGGTGCCGAGATTCCCGGGCCTCGAGCAAAAAGTCTATACCACGGAGGAGATCATAGATCACCCAACCATGATTTCTCAGTACGAATTGATTATCGCTAAGCAACAGGAAACCCAGCTCAAGCATCGCCGGAGTTTTCTGAGGCGCAATCCGTCGCGCAACCCCTCGAACTGGGGTTAAGAACTTGCGCGGCCTCATCGTGACTAGGATACATAACGGGCTTGACAGTCGCCCGGCTCTTCCCGGCTCTTCCCGGCTCTTCCCATATCATCAACACCATGGTTGGGACCGCAACGCTACTAAATTCTATTATATTACCGTCTCCGTTACCACTCGATGGGCAAGTCGGTGGTCGCGAGTCTTGAATCTTTCTGCACGTATCGACGTCGAGTTGATGGCGGCGTGCTTATTGGGTCGTAGAATATGGAGTCCTACGAGCGTCTTCTTTGGGTCTATATTAAGCGCACAGCGCATAGCGGATCGATGATCACATGGCTTCTACGACTTGAACGTCAAACTAACCGCTCTCAATCTGGAACGGGATGACCGTACATAGCGAGCATTCGTCTTTCCCTTTTGACTGATCTGATCTGTTTTCCTCTGCGTTTATGTTATAGACACGACGAACCATACACCCGGGCATAGCGGGCGGATGCGGATGCGGATACATTGAGTTACAAGACAGCATTTGGGTTTTGTTGTAGAGAAAATTCGTCGCCGTCAGGCGTGCCACTTCGCAGTATAGTTTTCGCTTCGCTGTATAGTTCATGATAATGGTTAGCCCGGGGAGTAGTTTCGCGAAGGAATTGGTCGGTTTGTTTTATAGGGCGTCGGCGTTCTTCGATAGATCAATAGAACTCATGTGCCGGTCACCACTTCGACATCCGTAGTATTTACACCATATGTATAACAGGCGCCGGTTCCGCTGGCCCTGGTGAGTACTCAATTGATGCTCCGTGTGCGTGAAAACTCGGGTACACGGGCTCATTCTGGCGTTCAGAATTGACAAACAGACTAGACGATGGCGATCTACTCGATCTACTTAGACTATAGGTAATTCAGTATCGCTTCGTGGGATGATCGGGGTACTCGAGTTCAAGATAGATCATCTCACAGCTCAGGATTGTAAGTCGACTTGTCCTTTCGAGCTCGTCAGCAGCTCTCCGCGGTTGCGCTGTTGAAATTTCAATCCCGACTTCAGACCATGCGAGGCGTGGGCAGCGACCTAGATGTCGACAAATCCATCATGTCTACTTTCACCCATAAGGCCCGCCGCCTCTCATGGTCATGTCTCTCCTAGATCATACTACTTATGGCCCATGACGGCCACGAACGAACGGTCTTAGCTTTCAAGCGCCTTGTACGATACTATGGCCAATAACTGCTGAATCCGTGCCGATACGCTACAATATCATTGATCGAACCGGGGCTATTATGGCGCGCGCTTCTGATAGCTGTTTCATGGAGCACTACCAACACCACGTCAATACGGACCGTCGAGGGAGGACCTTCACCGCCGTCCGCTACCAGATATGGTGAAGATACTATTCGCAGGGCGACGTATTACCGCCCGAGCAACGTGTGCAGACTCGATCTTCGCCACCCTTTGCGCCCTGCTACATGATTTGTGGCCTTGCGCCTACCACATCAAGGGTTCGGACGCGTCCCGTCTAAGCCGATGGCTTTCCATCTCAGATTCACAGCAGCACCGGGCGTTAGGCGCCAGGCATCACGTCCGGGCATCGCGTCCGGGCAAGCGGTATATCTTTTCGGGATATGGTAAGGGCGTATTCAAAACAAACATAATTTTAAAAAATGATGGCTACTGACTGTAGGCTATACTCAAAGGGGAATAAGGTAATAAAGAACAGAATGGACCCATGAAATATCTTAGGAGTAGGTCCGTTCCGTATAGGCTGTAGGCCCCAACATAATTGCAATTTCAGTTTCCCTCTTCTCTCATGTTTTCAAACATTGCGGCACTTGAATTCTATTCTCATTGCTGGGGCTTGAATACCGTTCCTATCACACCCGCCCCCAGGGCTTGAATACTGAAACGGGGCACCTGGGAGGAGCGAATCCGGAGATAATAGCCCGATCGGCGATTTGCCCTCTCCCTAATTAGCATAGTTCGTTTCCTA
>MU279779.1:0-47102 GCA_022385655.1 Xylaria intraflava
ATATCTGCAATTGTATTCTTCGTTCCGGGCCGGTAGGTGATGACAAAGTTGTAGTGGGATATGAGTTCTGCCCAGTTTGCTTGTCGTAAGTTCAGCACCCTTTTGGTGGTGAAGTATTCCAATGCAGCATGATCGGTAATGATGGTAAATGGACGCGTATGCTGTAACCCAATCAGTTCGGCTCGCCAGAAAAGTAATCCTTTGACAACTGCGAGCATTTCCTTGTCATGAATGCTATAGTTCAGTTCAGCACCATGGAGCGTCTCAGAGTAGAAAGCAACTGGTTTCCACTCATCGTCAGGGCTCGACCGCTGTGAGAGTACGCCTGCTGCCACACCGTCTGAAGCATCGGTTTCCATCCGGGTTTCGTCATCAAAGGAGAAATGTCGCAGCACCGGCGCTGATACCAAGGCGTGTTTCAGCTGATCGAATGCTTGTTGGCACCTGTCAGTCCATTCCAGTGCTGATCCATCCCGTGTGAGCTCGTTCAGAGGTTTAGCAATGCGACCATAGTCCTGAATAAATCGCCGGTAGAAATTACAGAATCCCAGGAATGAGCGGACTCCTCGTAATTTCACCTTCCCGTCTTCGACTGGTGGCTCCCATTGTTCAATTATCTGGACTTTCATTGGGTCTACTTGTACTCCGTCTGTTGAGATGATAAACCCGAGGAACTTGGTTTTCGTCACGTAAAATTCACACTTCTTGAGATCGGCTTGGAGACCAGCCTCTCTCAGTCGAGCAAGAACTTTGTTGACATGCTCTTGGTGTGCGAGTTCATCTTCAGAGTAAATCAGAATATCGTCGATGTAAGCAGTGCAAAATATGTCCAAGTAGCTCCCCAGAGTATCATTGATGTACCTCTGGAAGGTAGATGGTCCGTTTGTCAGGCCGAAGGGCAAAACCTTATACTGGTAGGTACCATATCGAGTTCGGAAGGCTGTCAATTCCACGTCATCCTGGGCAATCCTGATTTTGTGAAAAGCTTGTCGAATATCGATTTTTGTAAACACCTTAGCATGTGAGAGCTTTGTGAGAGTCTCGTCGATCAGTGGCAAGGGATATCGGTCCTTTCGTGTCATTGCATTCAGCTTCCGGTAATCCACACAAAACCGTAAGGTCCCGTCCCCCTTTCTTGCAAAGAGCACAGGGGCGGCCCATGGGGCATTTGCGGGTTCGATAAATCCTTTGGCTAGATTTTCCGTGAGGTACTTGCGGCAGGTCTCGGCTTCTTCCAGTGACATCTTGTATAGTGGGCTGAACCCGAGAGTTTCTGGATTACCGTCAATTTCAATTCGATGGTCAACACCGGGTCGGAAAGGGGAGAGCTCATCGGATGTGGCTTTGCTGAAGACATCCAGATATTCGTGGTGTTGCTTGGGAACCACCTCAAACGCTTTCTTGCGCAGTTCTTCCTCGTCATTAGGTAACAGGTTGTCCTTCAGGTTTTCGATATACCGATCGAGTTCGTGCAAGGTGAGGACTCCGTATTCTTCAGGCTTTTCGCGTTTCATCATTTTGAAGAAGATTTCGGCTTCAAGAGATACGATCTGTATTGGGCGCTTCTTATACCACCCGATGCTATCTCGAGTGAGGGTATAAGGACCCTGGGCATCTCTAGTTTGTGGTTTGGCCGGTGAACACCTTCGGGTAGCCTTAGAAGGTGGTTCGGGAGTTCGTACTTCACCTTTGAGTGCTCTTTCCATTTTCTCAACTTGTCGCTGTTGTGGTCCTTTTGCGTGTCTTTGCTGAGGTTTGGGGCGCTGTAGAATCGTGATCTGAGGTACTTTGGGCACGGGTTTCCTAAGAGAGGGTACCTTTTGGAGCTCTGCCACTCTGTTCTGAATAGCAACCTTGAGAAGGTTCTGGTTTTTCTGGTCCGCCTCAATCCGAGCTCCAGAAGATTGAGTTCCAGGGTGACCACTGGGAGGTGACATGTCGTGCACCTCCATCCTTGTTTCCTGATTTATGCGGTCCGCATCAGTCTGGCATCCGTCAGATTGAAGTTCAGGGTTGACCCGGGCTGTTGTCATTATTCGTTCCTCTCGTCGTCTTTTGTCTTCTTGTTCAATAGCCTTGTCTCGTCGTTCGGCGTCCTTCTGAAACTCTGGGCTTTGCAATAGTCTCCCAGCTTCGTCCATCGCAATTTCTTTTGTGCGAAGGTCAGGCTTCCAATCAGAAGGGAATAATAATCGTCGCCGGCGGCTATCAACTAGTACGTCATGATGTTCAAAGTATTTCTTTCCCACAATCATCTCGTGCTTCATGTCGATGATGAGAATTGGGGCATTGTAGACGGTACGGCCTTGAGTTCGCCAATGGATTTTTAGTGCTTTGTTGATGACTTGGGTGGCTTTTCCATCGTATCTGGCTACTTTGGTCGGCTTGAACTCAGTGACTACTTCAGGTTTCAGGCATTTGAGCACGCGGTCGGCAAGTTTCACACTTATCATGAGGTATGCGTCTGCTCCTGTGTCGGCTAGGGCATGAGTGGAGATAGTGAGTCCATTGTGTATTAGTGTACAGTCTATGAGGAGCGGATCTCCTCCCACAAGGCCTCGTAACAAATCAAAGGGAACCTTCCCACATTCGTTAATCCCTAGCGCGGACACTCGTAGCAGCCCAGGAGAGGAGACTAGTTTTCCTGGGCGTCTTCTTTTAACTCCTGCTGCCCTTGATCTTCCTTTTCTGCTCGGTCAAACTTGGCCACAATAGCGTTGATGCGGGCCATGTCCGGTGTGTTGAACTCTGGTTTTAGCGGGCAGTTGTTGCTTGTGTGTCCCTTCTCATGGCAGGTGAAGCATTGGCCAGCTGGTATCATTAGCTTCATCTGTTCGACATTAGGGCGATGGTAGATGGGGTGCCCGTTAGACGCGGTCTTCTTAATCCGAATGCCATAATGATTCAAGCCATCCTTAAGGGCTGGGCGAAGTGGTGTTGCTGTCATGGGGGCAGGCTTCCGTGCCCCAGCCGTTGCTGTCGTGGGGGAGGCTTTCGCTTTCTTCTCTCGTTCCGCTTGGCCGGCCAGAAAGTTCTTGTGCTGCTGGTAATCGTACAGCTGGGCGGAGCGACAGTAAGCTTCGTAGGTCACTGTGTCGTCAAGACATTTTTCGACCATGACTTCGTTCAACCGCTTAGGCAGTTTGTCATGAAGGTCCCGCTTCATATCGTCTTGGTGAATACCTGCCTGGCTTGCCCACCGTGTAAATTCGATCTGGAAGGCTTGGAAGTGGTCGGATACAGACATTCTCAGGTCGCGATACTTGAGCCGGGCATTCTCATACTCATTCGGGTCATGGTACTGATTATATAGGTGTGTGAGCACGGCCGTACTTGTGCTGAGAAGAGTGTGCCCTCGAGCATTCTCGGTGATCCAAGGCAGCAAGGCGTCTAGAGCCGATCCACCTGTGCGGCTAGCAATGTATTCGATGCGTTCCCTATCGTTGTCGAAATGATCGGCGTTCTTTGCAAGCTTGCCTTTCAATAGCATATACCAGGGTTTGAATTTTACTTCGGTGGCCCCTGCGGTTGGCTTATCATTCGTGAACACTGGCGGTGATTCGGCTTTTACCGAACGGGTTCTTGTAGTAGCTGGTGCGAGGGACATCGGGCTGACGGGCCCCTCTGAGGCTCGGCTTGGTGCTGTATCCATTCGTGAGGCGGCGAACGTGGGCATGGGGTCGGGTCTGGCGAAGGAGACACTTGGTTGCCTAGGAGGATATCCATCCCGGGTCGGTGGTGTAGTCGACTGAACAGGCGGTGCCGCTGTTGGTGATGGGGCTTCCCTTTTATGCATTGCTTGTCGGGCCATGCCGGCAATGTCGCGGTTCAAGTCATCAATTTCACTCTTCTGCTGAGCCGTCTCGCTTTCCAATGCCACTCGAATGGTGTTGGAATTGCTGAGTTCGGTGCGTGTCTGGGTTAACTGTGCTTTCAAGGAGGAGACCTGCTCAGCAAATTTATGAATTCGTCCGTGGAGAGTTTGCAGATCGTCACTTTCAACGTTGGCAATATGGTTTAGGTCGGCAACTGCAGAGTAGAGGGCATCTATGGCCAGCGAACGGATGCGGAACTGGTCAAACACAACATCAGGGTACTCGTTGACGAGCTCGATAAATCGGTCTTCGTTTACTGGGAGAGCACCCCCGAGGGGGCCGTTCTTGATGGGAAAGCCTTCGACTTCTTCCCCATAAATTTTGAAAGGGGTAATGGGGTTCCCCTCGTCGTCTGGAGTCCAAAACTCACTCAGCTCCTCGTAACGCTTCGTGAGCTCGTTTGCCAACCCTTCGGGGCCGACTCGATGGGTTCCGTTTTCGAATTCTGCCTTGAGTACATGCCTTGCATAGTACTCACAGTCGTCTAAATCTGGAAGCAACCCTTCGCTGGTTTCGGGTTCTTTTCCCTGCCTTCGGGCAGATCTTTCAGTGAAGGAGTGGCGGAGTGGCCCTGTTACCTTCTCGTGCAGCTCGGTTTGGGGTTCCGGCTGTTCTTGATTACGGATGTCAAAGCGCACAGATGCGCGGGGGTTTGGTGTGGTGGCAGCCATAGTTGGGGTGCCAACCGGGAAATAGGGAAGAGACTGGGTTGCTCGGTGTCTGGGGTTTCTTCTTTCTTGGGCAGCCGCAAGCTGTAGGGTCGCGAGCTGCTGTAGTCGAAAATCTAATATTCCGAGTGTTTGAGATTCAGGCCACGTGAGTGACGGTTCGGTGTTTCTTGGAGTGATGGTGCGTGAGGAAGCAGTGCTCAGTGGAGGGGAAGGTGAGTCTGGGTCATTCATGTAAGGGTCTTCTTTCCTGTCCTCTCGGTGAGGGGGCTTCGTCTAGGCAGCTGTGTCGGGGAGTCTCTCAATAGATGAGACGTTCTTGGTTCGGCTCGTTCTCTTGGTAAGGAGGTTGCTGGCTCCTTAGATAATCTCAGTCACTTCGATGCGTCGGTGGCAAATGAAGTGATAAATCAGGCCGGAGCTAATTCCGGTTACAGAGACAATACTTATGATGATGATTCCGTAGTATAGTTCTGTCATCGTAGGCTGGGTTCTTCTTCGGTGGAAGTTATTGTCTTCCAAGACAGTAGCGGAGAGTTAGATTATTGTTACGGAGTGAACAACTCTACGAATGAAACAGGGTTCAAACAAATGAGTGTATTCTGGTAAGAATAATCTAACTAAAGAGAGAAAGAAGAGAAAGGAGGGAAAGTGTGTGTCGGGGTGCTGGGGGATATATACCCAGCATGCGGGGATTCCATCGGGTTCCGACAGGTTCCGGAATCTTCCGCCGGTTTCCATCACTTTCCATCCGCTTCCATGATTACCAATCTGTTTCCGACACATTCCGGGACCTTCCGTCAGGTTCCGGCAGCTTCCATGTGATTCCGTGATTATGTAATCGACGGTATCACGCGTTCCTGACAGCAGACGCTGTCACAACAACGAAGTGATCGAGGCCATGATGCAGAAGCTACACAAGAAGGGCGTTGTTTTCAAGAACTTGCAGCCCGTGCCCATGTCCTGGCCCGTTTTTGTCGTGTGGCGGATCTTGAGGGACCTGCGACGAAAGGGACGAATGGTCATAGACGTGCGAGAGTTCAACGACATGAACTTACCAGACAGCTACCCGATGAGATCACAGGACGACATGCTGCGGAAGATCGCGGGCAAGTCCTTTATCACACTAATGGACGCCATGGACTTTTACTACCAATGGCGAGTCCACCCCGCCACACGATGGGCGATGACCATCAACACCCGCAGCGGTCAATACACGTTCAACTCGCTGGTGATGGGCTACAAGAACTCCAACGCTTACGTGCAACGCCAGATGGATCATCTCTTCTCCGATATCGATGCCGCTGACTGCTACTGCGACGACATATGCATAGCCTCGCCCGACTTCGCGTCACACTACTCTGATCTCCGCAACGCGTTGCAGGCCTTACGACGCAAAAACATCTCCATCGGGGCATCCAAGTCATTCATCGGCTTCCTTTCCGCGGTGGTGCTCGGCAGGCTCGCGGACTCATTCGGCTTGGCGACAACCAAGGAGCGTCTCGAGGCCATCGCCAAGATTGTGTTTCCGCCAAGTCTCAAGGATCTGGAGACGTTCATCGGCTTGGCCAGCTACATGCGCTCCAACGTGCCTTACTTTGCCCAGCTCATACAACCGCTCGAAGACAGGAAAACTGCTCTCATCAGAGCCCACAGATCGGCCAAATCGCACACCAAGGCCCAACGCAAACACTGGGCCTCGTCAGTCCCCATCGACACCCCGACGACGGCCGAGCTCGAATCTTTTCGGGCAGTGAAGGAGGCTCTGACCAAACACACGATATTATGTCATTTCGACCCGTCTCGCATACTCTGCATCGATTTTGACACTTCACGGCGTGGCATCGGGGTCTGCGTTTACCACATCGCCGAATCCTCATTACCGGGCATTATGACCGACGGCCGACTGACATCCTTCGCCCCCAGCACGGCCATGCAACCCATAGCCTTCCTCTCGCGAGCTCTCACCACGGCCGAGAAGAGGTATTGGCCATCCGAAATGGAGGTTCTCGGCCTCGTCTGGACCCTTCGCAAAACTGAGCACTTCATCAACGTCGCGAAAGCCGGCGTCGTCATGTTCACTGACCACAACGCCATAATCAGGATGATGAAACACCGGGACCTCGTCAACTCGACCGCTTTGAGTAACAAGAACCTCCGTCTCGTACGCGCCATGGAATACGTCAGCAAGTTCAACGTCACTATTCTCCACAAGCCCGGACGCCTTCACACGATCCCAGACGCGCTTTCACGCCTGCCAACCAATGAGAGCCCACGGGACCAGCAAGCCGACGCAGATGAACCCGGCGGCTTGGAGGTCCTGCCCGACGACAGAGACGAGCTCTGGGCACTGGCCGCCGAAGTCATCCCCGCGCTCCGTCTCACATTCGTCCGGCCCTCATCAGACGCACCAGGCTCGCTCAGCAAGGGTATCCCGCTGATTCAGATGGAACCAGAGTTCAAACGCGACATGCAGCGCGGATACTTGAAAGATCCGAAGTGGAAAAGCGTACTCGACGTTATCAGAGCCAACCTGAAACTCCCACAGCAAAACCAAGCACACTTGCCCTACCTACTCCGCGACGGATTGATCTGGAAGCCCTCAGACACGACTGACCGCCTGTGCATCCCACGCACATGCTGCGCCGAAGTGTTCGCTCTGCTTCACGGCCGCAACCACACATCCGACGCAGGATTCGCCACCAGCCTCATCAACTTCGTCGTCGATCGCAGAGAACTCACACGCTATCTGAAAACCTGCCCCGAATGCGCCATCCTACGCAACCGCAATCACAAACCTTACGGCTCTCTACAGCCAATCATCTCCCCGCCCTGCCCGTTTCACACCATATCTATCGACATCGCCACGGGGTTCCCGATGTCTAAGCATGGTCACAACGCCCTCATGGCCGCTGTTTGCAAATTCTCCAAAGCAAACCAAACCGTTCCAGGCCGACACGACTGGGACGCGGAGACGTGGGCCAAGGCGCTGGTCGCGCGACTCTTCCTCGCACACTGGGGCATTCCCAAAGTAATCATCAGCGACCGGGATCCCAAGTTCCTTGCCGCCTTCTGGAAAGCCATTTGGCAGGCCGTCGGCACCCGACTACTCTACTCCACAGCCTATCACCCATCCACCGACGGCCAAACCGAGCGCATGATCCTCCTCATCAAATCGACGTTCCGCTACTACTTCCACACATTGGAACGACCCGACGATTGGGAAGACGCGCTACCCCGACTCCAGTACGAAATCAACAACACACGCTCGTCCACTACCGGCCAATCCCCAAACCAGATACTGCTGGGATTCACCCCAAACCTGGTCTTCGACATGGGCCAGACACTGGAACAGAGCCTTCCCTCCGCTCGTATCGAAGCACACGACGCCATCACCACCAGCGCGATGACCGTCAAAAAGTACTATGACCAACGCCACGCTCCCATGTTCTTTGAAGTCGGACAAAACGTGCTCCTCCGCCTTCACCGGGGATATAACATCCCCAGCGCGGCCATCCTGGGACGCAAGCTCGGACAGCAGTTCGCAGGCCCGTTCCGAGTGCGAGAGCGAGTGGGCCGTTCAGCATACCGACTCGACTTCCCAGCACACTTCCGTATTCACGACGTGGTGTCCGTCGACCACCTCGAACCCGCGCCCCCACTGGACACCTTCGGTCGCCTGTTTCCCAAACCTGACGTCGTACGCCTCGAAGCATACGACAAGAGAATTATCGACATCGATTCAAAAAGCAGCCGAAACAGATATCTGATAGAATATTTGCAACTTGGGCTAGAATATCACCAATGGCAGACGGCACATGACCTTGGCACAGAATTGGACGAACTCCTGAGGGAATACCACGATCGTAAGGGTCCAATGGAAAAGACAAAGCAATGAGGGCATTGCATTTCTGTCTTGAAGGGGGGCGATTGTAGTATAACTACTGTATGACTCATCACTTGTATGACTAAGCTGTGTACACACACTATATCTATCAGTACACAGTATCTTGGCACGCAGACTAGTACATCTTCATCTTCAATCAATACAACCATTCTGCAATACATGCAATGCCTACTACAACATACCTAATAGGCATGCGCCACGGCAAAACGCAGGTTGCATATGCCCGGTTTTCATAAACCGGGCCCGGGCCTTTTTAGCTCCGATTAAATTCCCGGCCACCCATATTGGAACTACAAGGGGCCTGCCCCGGGTTTCATCGCGCTCGACTCATCCGGCCTAATGGAGAGCCAAATCGCCTCCCGGCTAGTCTGTGAGCCCGGCTTAGGCCGCCGCCGGCGAGCACCACAGCGGCAACTAGTGCAGGCAACCAATCACCATGAGGTCCGATACTCGAGTCTTTACCCGTGATACCAACTGCAAGTATTACCAGTACTTGTATATTGTCCAAGTACGTACTGGTAACTGAACGGTGAGCCATTGCCGCATAGCCTAACGTTTTGCAGCAGATGCGGCGGTAAGGCATGAGTCCCCGGTCTTAGAAAAACGGTGTCAGACCAGAACAGCCCAGAAGACGGTGAGGTGGTCCCAAGGCTCCGGTGGCCTACGAAATCGAAACCCAAGTACTACACGGCATACAGTTATGCTTCGTGGATATCCTAAGTACATGCGCGTGGAACATTGCGTAACCCTTATTTAGCATTACAATCAATGGCTATTTACCAGATTCTATATCTCAGAATCTTCTGATTCCAAGGGGGTTTCGGACACGGCCGTTCATGTCGGTGAAGAATAAAAGTAGCGCCCGGGCATATATCATATATGAACACCCCTCCGTCTAAGGAACCCAAGAAAGGCGAGATTCGAGGAGACCTGCGAAGTCGGACTGCGAAATAAGCCTATCAGCGCAAGTTTATGGCATGTTCACAAAGAACTGCGCCGAGGAAGAACTGGGTTGACGTGGCTATGGGCAGAAAATTAAGAACTGGGGGTCTGACTGGTTGCGGGCTCGCGGCTGGTGTATAAACAAATCAACGGGTTATTGATGTTCTTTAGTAGTATCTAGGTGACAATTCATAAAACAGTCTTATACTAACTGTCCGTCCTCCAAGGCTCGTACCGACAGCGTTAGAAATACCTATTTCTTGCAAGAAAATTCCGTCTTCAATGACGGTATAGAAATCCTCTTGTCTGAGGGATTACCCCTTTATCTTTTACTTCACTATTTGGGTAGCCAGCTTGTGCCTAGAATTTCCTTTCCCTGATCCGCTCATTGCGATGCCATCCACTTTCCCCTCGTATGGTAATCCATCATGTCCCTGAGATATACGCAGAAACCCCCTGATGCTATTTCCGGTAGAGGTGTCCCATATCTATGACCTCAAATCATTTCCGTCGAGAAATCAACACTGTTCCTACGAGGGAACGTAGAGAAAGCCTGATTGAAATAAATCCAATTAGATTTCTACTTTATCTCGAAACTTGACTCTGAAGTTTACCAGGTATACCTAGAGGATGTTATACCTCGACGCTCATGTCGATTGTGTACGGTGCCTATTCTACACCAGCGTCGAGTCCTGTGCGTCTTCGGCTTCGGATACCCCTCCCAACAGGTATAGCATGTATATTCTGTTTTCGTCTTTCTCTTCGGACTAATACATCCTACACATGTAGACCCCAATGATAGTTTGAATGTTACCCCGTTTTGCATGTTACATGCCTCAGCTTTCATTTTGTCCCCGCGACCAAGTCAATACATCCATAGGGGACACCGCCACGGTAAGATAGGATATGCAACAATGATTAGATCCTTTCCTCACTCAAGACCTACCTCACTCTTATCTGCTCTCCTGTTGGCTGTCCCAACATCGCTTGCATCAGGAGGCATCCCCGGGACCCAACAGTGATCAAAACAAGATACTAAGCTTCTAGATCACTCTGACAAGCGGAACGCTCGCGCCGTAATGCTATCCCCGGCACATCTTGTCATGCACACAGTGCTGCCACAAACCACTCAATCGTTTGTTCATTCGAGCTGGCGGCTCTGAACTCAGGATCAAGTTGAATTGCGAAGTAATCACCCAGAGCAACTAGCGCCCATCTGTTTTCTCCAAATAGAACGCTAGGAAATCTTGACTGTCAAGTGCTTACCCGTATGGCGTCAGGCGTGGGAACCTCAGGGAGAATCTAGGTATGTAGGTAGGTTGTTGGCAATCGCGGTCGCAATACCTACCAGACAGCGCATTGATGCCTGGTGCAACAGCCGTCGAATCCGAGGTAGATTGGGCAGATGTCTGCTGTGACAGGCCAGGCCTCTCATTGATGACATGGCGACATGGTTGCCAAGAAGTAACCGTAATTGTGGTAGGCATAGGGACATCGTTTGGTACGCCTGGGAGGTCATCGGCCAGGAGACGTGCTGAGGACATGCACAAGGTCTCTCCTCAACTCATCCGGAATATGTATCCCGTAGCCTTTCTCTTCATCGTGATCGGATGGGAAGACTTCTATTTCGTATTCAATCCATGCAATATGATAACTGGCCGGGCAAAAGCATCCATTCACCGAACGACTGGCAACGAACCTTGTAGTGGGCGATAGTCGTCAGCAGTGGAACATCGACTAGCACATCACGGCGACCACGAATGTAATGCGTATTTGGTAGTCCATGAGTGAATGCGGTAATTGGCGAAGTTTTGGTCTTTAATAAGGCGATGGTAGAGAAGTTCTGCCGTAGGCCCAGGTCAAAATACTGAGTACCTAAGGTAGGATATGGAACCGTGAACGGGGATAACGTCGCAACCTGGTTTCTCGGCTCTCGACATGACTCGGCCACAGCTAGGTATCTCAAACACGCTGATAATAGGAGTTTATAGGTCAAGGCCTCCCTAAATGGCCGAGCCACTAGGTCGGCCGAAGATCAGGTTTACGGCGTTTAGGTGTCGGTACCATTGTTTCAGCCGAGTGAACACTGTATGCGCACGGTAACAGGACCCGCAGTTCGTGTGGAGACCTGCTCATCCCGCGATTGATTTAGTGCTTACCTAATCGAGCCACGACTTCCTCTTGGACGGAATGTCCCGGCAAAGCATGGCACCTAAGACCTTTAATTATGCCTCATGATTACGCAGTGTGTGTTCCGTACAGTCCCCGGCAATCGGGCGAGCACAATGAGTATTCACCTGAAGGCCTGATCCTTGACACGGCATCTCCATAGACGCTACCTATTTTCGTTGTTTCTTTATCATCCATCCTAGACGAACTTCTTCGCATCATGTCGTCACCTGTTGTACCGGCGCAGCCTCCAGCCATTAATTACGTAGCCGGCTTTCTCCTGGTTGGACTGGCCTGGGGGCTGACGACGCCCTTCATTCGTCGTGCGGCCAAGACTCACAACCCGCCGGCGCACCCATTGCTCGCGAGAGACGATGTCAAGTCGAGCTGGCTACGGAGCAAACTTTACGGCGCGTTCTTTGCCGTCGTTGACCTATTGCGGAATCCCCGATATGCTGTGCCGCTTGTGATCAACCTTACGGGAAGCGTGTGGTTCTTCCTGCTCATCGGTCAGGCTGGTGAGTGTGCTTTCATTGTATCCGTACGGGGGATCCCATCGGCTGACGCTGCTTTGTAGAACTCAGCTTGACTGTTCCCATCGTGAACACATTGGCCTTCTTATTCACGGTGCTCGGAGACTGGTGGGTGGACAAGAAGGTCATAGACCGCAGTGAGTTACCAGCACCACTCCAGATAGCGAAACACTAGATACTTATTTGTGCCTCAGATACGTGGATAGGGATGATACTGTCTCTGACGGGTATCGGCCTGTGTGTTCAGAGCAAGTCAAGCTGAGCGAGAGATACCTATTTGATATGCTGCTTGGCAATTTTCTCGTTACTTCGCTGGCCAACGGGGGAAGGAGTTCTCGGAGTTGGAAACATGCAATTATATTTCTGGATTCTCATTTACCCCTGCTTCTGCGACTGTAGCGGCCAAGACTTCGCCAAGTGACATCGGGTCGGATCTTGGCGGCCTTGACGGTTTAGTAAAGTACGAAGTACTTAGGATCTTTCTCGGGGGAACACCGCCGATGTCGAACGTGCCGGTTGCGTACTAGAGTAGTAGGTCGAACGCTTGCCATAGAGTTGTATGTTGATCGTTGGGCTACCTAGCATACAAACTGGACCAACTTTTCACATGATTTACTTCGTACCTATTGTTAGCACCTATAACCAGGCCCCGGCCCTTACGATCGAGGATTCGGAAGGTAGTACGCTCCGAATCTCTGTACGGATTGACCACGCCCGTATGACTCTTTTGGGGATATATGGTTGACCGCAAGTCGACCGTCCCACTGTCGTTTTGAGCAGCACACCGAGGTCTAATACATTATGCATTGTCTCGGTAGAACCACGCCAGTGACATCTGCAAATGCACAGCAACAGCGCATCGGGTAGGACCACGTTTATGTATGTAGTAGGCAAGTCGATATATCGATGAAGTATGGAATAGATACTACGTTCCCAGCAATCCAGTCGACGACCTGGGTAGCATCTCTATTTATGTACATTACACGATCGTACGGCATCCAATGCCAGGAGGCCTCCGACATGTTCGTGTTGAATACTTCAGTGGGGCTACCGGCTGGGAACGCGCCCATTCACCGCCGATCACCGAGCGCCTCCGGTTTTCCCAATGGACAACATAAACCCATGCTGAATGCACGCCACACCTACCAAGACCGGCGTAGTCGATGGCGCAGGTACTGGGCGAACGCAGGGCAGGCAGCATTAAAAAATACCACGGACCCCGGCAGAAACATTAGTGGTGTAAGCTACGGCATGCTATGTGCAACATCTCAGGTACTGCCAATTACACTAGATTAGGTGGACAGTGTTATAGATAGTTGGTCTGTACGGACCGTAGCGGAGCGTCGGTATACAAACGCATCCATATATAGAACCACGAAGTCCTAGGGTAACTACTACGTATTCCGTAGTCGTAGTACAGGATGTTGCGAATTCCTGTTTGTTTGCTCGCTCTGAGAACGGCTGGGTTAGTTACATTCGCGGCTCGCCATGACTTTTGCCCCTGCAGGTGATCGACCAGCTAATGTGCCCACCGCAAGGGGGGAGGGATGGATTCAGGATCGTGACATCGAGTGTTGGTCAGCCCCTATATGGTATTTAAGACTATGGCACGTCCTCGCCTAATAAGTAAGCCGCGACCTGTCCGTGGCTCCCAAGGTAATTCTTTGTCTTAAAAACCACACGCTCCTTCCAAGATCAAAGACTATCAAGTGCCTTCCTTTCTTTCTTGGTCTGTCGTTCCTTCGATCTAAAATCCTCACCCCAAGACCAATTCTCTCATTAAAGCGCTTGTCCCCAGTTTCGCGTTCGAAATCAATCACCACCATATCACATCATCAACATGCGCGCCAACATTCTCCTAGCCGCTCTCGTGAGCGCAAGCTCTGCATCCGCTGCGATCTTGAGGATCGCAGCTGACACTCTGGAATATGACTGGGTGGTAACGGACTGGGATGCTGGTTGCTCTCGTAACGAATGCGCCTACGGTTCGAACTGGCCTTGAATTGTCTTGTGAAGGCCTTCTGCTGATTACCATCATAGATTTCAAGATTGCGGGTCCCGCAAACTACACATCAAGACCGGCCACGCCGGCATTCGAAGCTCACTGCGCCGGCAACGGCGAGGGCGCTCCCTACAGACTCTGCAAGCGATTGGATTCAGGAGAGACCGATGCCGAGGTCGTCTCAAAGCTTCTCCCGAGCAATTCCACCACCAATGGCACGCACCCCGCGATAATCCAGGTTTCGCTCAAGTACACAGACCTGAACTCGCCGTGAGTTGCTACCCCCGTAACCGTGACCGGTCGGACAACGACTTGCTAACGCAGGGCAATGATAGTACCACCTGGTGGAATTTCACCGGCCATGCCACCTCGTTCTACAACGAATTCGTCGCGCCACGTCAAACCTTTACCATCACTCCGGACGAAATCGCTGGTGTCGCGTAAACGTGAAGGAAGTTCAGTCCGGTCTGACATCAACTGCACGGCGCGCGCGGACAACTGCAGTTGGCGCGGCTCTTGGTGCAACGTATCGGGTAAGAAGCCGTCTGGATGCCTAAACGAGGATCACGTTGTTCGAACTAGGACGGGAATGTCGTACATGGTGGCAGTTTAGGGGAGAGCTATGGCCGGCTCGTACAAAGCCGAGCGAAAAAACAAAAAAACATGGCGGCAGCTTGCTCAACGCCAGCCGGTGAGCTGACGATGATGGGCTGGGTATTCTGTTGCAAAACGTAGTATTCTAGTATGGCAACCATCGATGTTGCGAATAATAATCGAGTAATAATTGTTCACAGATGAAGCAGCAAGCGAAGCGTGAAGCTGTTATTAATCGGTTATCCCGTGAAGCGGGAGTCCCGTCGTCCCCTCCAGCGCTCGCCCTGGCGCCCCTCGGAGCGCTCACAATGTGTCCGCCAGCGTATT
Source organism: Xylaria intraflava (assembly GCA_022385655.1). Classification (NCBI taxonomy): domain Eukaryota; kingdom Fungi; phylum Ascomycota; class Sordariomycetes; order Xylariales; family Xylariaceae; genus Xylaria; species Xylaria intraflava. The sequence continues at coordinate 15,018 of MU279779.1, forward strand.
TGCAACGTGCTGTGCTACAGCCGCAATGCTGTTATCCTGTGCTGTTTCGGGCGTGTCCACGCAGTGCAACTCGTTGCGGAATACGAGCGCTGAGAGAGATTGGCATGAGAAGCACGGGTCGGGTTCTGCTTGGTTGGCTACAAAGCCTTCCGGGCTCCTGCAAGTTGTAGAGCGAGCGGGCAGTTAGTCTAGCTAGCTGAATCCGAGCAAATCACGATCGGCTTAGCTCGTCGTGTCGTGTTGTGCTGTGTTGTGTTGTGTTGTGTTGAGAACCAACACTTCACAGGTTGCGAACACTTCAGCACATCTCAAGCCTGAAACTGCAGGGTTGGCAGGGGCGCTGGCACTTATAATACAGGGCACGTTATAGGGGACTTGGGGGCCTGAACAAGCGAAATATGATGCGTGTCATGCTTACGTTGGGTCCTTACGCAAGTGATTGTGGCTGTGCAGGACAAGGAATTAGGTACGGCGGTACTTAGTACAGTAGGTACCTGAGTGTTATCAGTGCCATCAGTGCCACGGAGTGCCACAGTGCCATCGATGCCCATGCCATGGTCCACCACCTGCGGTGCCGCTGGCCCAAGGCCCCACTGCCGTCTCCCCTCCCCCACCAAGCGTCTACCACGTCGAGCTGACAGCTAACTAGATAGACGAGGCGAATGATAATTCAAAGGGCCGCTTTCTAGCGTCTTATTATGACCGGCCATCCGCGACGGCCCCATCCAATTCCTCCTCTTGCCATTCGTCTATGCTTCTCCATTAAACAGCTCTGCTGCCTCATCTCATTTCTCCCGCGTAACCCAACTCGAAGCCTAACCCCAGCCGGTTATAATACTGCTACCTAGTCATCGCATTACGTCGCCATCCCTCTCCTCCGTAGGCACCCATTGGAGAAATCACTCAAAACACCCGAAGGGACCGGAAGTTCTGCACAAGTCTTCCTCGCCACCTGAGTCGATACAAACTCCCGCTCTCGACAGTACCAAGAGCATTCATCGACGCTCACGCGCAAACCGTCTCACGCCATGAATGTACTCAAACTGCAGAGGTATGTCTGCCTTGCCCCGTCGGAGCCGACCCGGCCTGACCTCTCTTGACCAGGAAATATCCTCAATTCCAGCAAGCCGATATCTTCGCCTTCGGCGATGCCTTTCGCAAGCTCGACATCGACGACAAGGGCTATATTGACGAGGCCACCGCTATCAAAGCCACGCAGCAAACCGAGAGACAGCCGTACGATGTTGTGCGACAAGCCTTGAAGGAGGTCGAGCTAGACTCGTCTCGGAGAGTTGAGCTGGAGGACTATGTCGACGTAAGTAGCTTGTTGCATCCGGTGCCCATCCATACGTGGGATATGCTGATCCACATCCTTTAGCTCATCTCGAAACTTCGTAAATCGTCACCTGCCCAGAAGCGCATGAGCACAGGGGGTAGCAACCCCCCGTTGTCTCCAGTCGGTATCGTCGCCCAACTGACTGGCAACGGCCGCCACGGTAATGGGCGACATGCTCCAAAAGGAAGCATGGGCAAGATCCATGTCGGATCCTTTGAGAACAGCACACACACTATTAACGAAGATGAGCGTACTGAGTTCACGCGCCACATCAACGCCGTCCTAGCAGGCGATGAGGACATAGGGAACCGGCTTCCCTTCCCCACAGATACTTTCGAAATGTTTGACGAGTGCAAGGACGGCTTGGTGCTCGCCAAGCTTATCAACGATAGCGTACCTGACACGATCGATGAACGTGTGCTGAACGTGCCGGGAAAGAAGATCAAGAAACTCAATGCCTTCCATATGACCGAGAACAACAATATCGTCATCGAATCTGCCAAGGGTATTGGATGTTCGGTTGTCAACATCGGAAGTGGCGATATCATCGAAGTTCGTGAGCATCTGATTCTGGGCCTGATCTGGCAGGTCATTCGTAGAGGTCTTTTGGGAAAGATTGACATTAAGCTTCACCCGGAGCTGTACCGACTTTTGGAGGAGGATGAAACTCTTGAGCAATTCCTACGTCTTCCCCCCGAGCAGATTCTTCTGCGATGGTTCAACTATCATCTCAACGCTGCTGGCTGGCATCGTAGGGTCCAGAACTTCTCGAGCGATGTCAAGGATGGAGAAAACTACGCGGTATTGCTCGCGCAGATTGGACGCGACTACGGTTGCACGCGAGCACCTCTACAGACTCGCGATTTAATGCAGCGCGCCGAGGAAGTTTTGGTTGATGCTGACAAGTTGGGCTGCCGAAAATTCCTCACTCCAAAATCCTTGGTTGCTGGTAACCCGAAGCTGAACCTTGCCTTCGTAGCAAATCTGTTCAACACCCACCCCGCGCTAGATCCGATTACGGAGGAGGAGAAACAGGAAGTGGAAGACTTCGACGCTGAGGGAGAGCGTGAGGCAAGAGTATTCACATTGTGGCTGAACAGCATCGACGTGCAGCCTGCCGTAGTGTCCTTCTTTGACGATCTCCGGGATGGCACCGTCCTGCTGCAGGCTTACGACAAGGTCATTAAGGGTTCTGTGAATTGGAGACATGTGAACAAGCGCCCACTTAACAGTGTAGAGATGTTGAGGTTCAGGGCGGTGGAGAACACGAACTATGCTGTGGAGCTCGGCAAACAAAATGGCTTTTCACTAGTTGGCATCCAAGGTGCTGATATCACAGATGGACAGAAGATGCTAACATTGGGCTTGGTCTGGCAGCTCATGAGGAAGAACATAACATTGACATTATCCGCCCTAGCGCATCGACTCGGAAAGCGCGAGATCACGGACGCTGAAATGGTAAGGTGGGCGAACGATATGTCGCAAAAGGGAGGGCGAAATTCGTCAATCCGTTCCCTCAAGGACCCATCCATTGGCAGCGGTATATTCTTCCTTGACGTTCTCAACGGCATGAAGAGCGCTTATGTCGATTATGACCTGGTTACCCCCGGACAGACTGATGAGGACGCATACTTGAATGCCAAGCTCAGCATCAGTATTGCCAGGAAAATGGGCGCCACAATCTGGCTGGTGCCTGAAGACATCTGTCAAGTTCGCAGTCGATTAGTCACAACATTCATTGGTAAGCCATACCCGCGACATAAATCAAATGAGCTCAGTAGCTGACAAAATGGATTCATAGGTTCTCTTATGGCCACCTTCGAGAAGATGCAGTAAATGTCCGGTTCGTGCTCAATCACAGCTAGGAGGAGGTCGGGTTTGACCGTTTGAGGAACTAAAAAGTTACGGGTCCACATGACGATAACACGTTCATGTCTGCGAATTAATGTTTTAGGCTCTAAGTGTCTCTACACGGGCGAGAGTTTGCATGCAAATTAAAGAGATAGGGTGTTCCAACGAATGGAACTTCTACTTTCGAAGCACACTGCTACCGTACCATTTCCACAGTACAATACTGGGCCTCTCCAACAGCGGTCGCCAATAATAGCTGGCTAGCCTTGGCTTCGCTAACCTGTGTGTACACGTGTATTGATGTGACTGTCGTGTACCTAGCTGGTGACAATCATGGATTTAAACTTGGAAGTATTGATGGCTTTCCCGACCTAAGCGCCTACGATATTGGGCTGTGATAACCTGTAGCTTCTAGGCCATCGAAACTTCGGTATTAATCGTATATTTACCTGTATGTTAATTGGGGCTTTTCATATTTGCGTCGACTTGCAGTCATAATGCGACGCGAATATGTGCCTATGCAAATCTCTTGAATTGAAATCCTGCCTTAACCGTTATCGCTGCAACGGTATTGAGATTACCGACACGTCTTGTATACACCGGGTGGGCAATCGGTATTGTATGATTTCTGGGTAGTATGCCGTGTAACTGGATTTTCATACTTTTATCGCCGTAAGGCTGATTACGTATCTTGACGGAGCGGGTATATCATGTCCTCTTTAAAGGGGGGGGTTATGGTATCGTGACAATATTTTGGGCAGAAAATTCTGTCGAGGAAATTGGAAACCGGGACCCCATCATATCGTGACACTGTTACGATGGGAGAGAATGGGACTGGGGTGGAAGCTGTTCAATTGCGGTGTAAAAATTGTGAGGCTTGTACGATGACAGCTTAGTTGTTGGGGATCTTGGTGATGTCCGATCTCAAGTACCGAGGGCATTCCTCTGCTCATGAGCACAGGCAGTTCATATTGCGGCAGAGAAAAGATCCATCGCCTTGGATGGCGAGGTGCTGTGGAAGATACTTAGACGTGGCTTTCGGATGGTATCGTCATCTACGATCTCACCACTGGTTTGCCCCTTTCTCATCGCTGCGTTACTTCGAGCGCTATACTACATAGACATCGTGATTCTGATCTTGGCTAGAACCTTGATATTCAAAACGTTGAATTTTCAATTAACTTGGTAAGATGTCTTTGCACAGGCGGATTTATTCACAGATGGATCTGAAATTAGGATCCTCCGCGAGGAAACCTTTGAAGAGCTAGAGTACTGCGAATTCGGAGGCGTATGTCCTGAAGGGCTAACAGATGGCCCATGAGATATCAACGCTTCAAGAAGCGTCGTAGGGTCACTTGTATGGCTACCCTGGAATACCAAAGTGAAAGCACCATGATGAGTAGACTAGTCTGAGACTATGAGAGTATCTTCGCTCCAATGGAGGCCCTTTCTATCATCAAGGCCTCGCAGACCTTCCCGTGGTAGCCCTAATGGGGTAATGGCATGTTTCTTACCCGGTGTCGCTCTGTATACCGTTTCCTACAAGCACGTCTTCCGAAGAGTCCTGCCTTTCAATGGCTACATATTGCTACCAGAGTGTGATGAAAAATAGACAGCCCGCAACCTAATCCTGACGCCGCGGTCGCCATGTTTCGAGAATCAGGTACGGTGCCATATATGAGCACTCCGCTTGCACACACGTGACGCTGCGGGCATGCTGGCGTCAGTAGTTCATCTCATTTTAGAGAATCTGCCGGAGCATTTTTTCTGAACCTAATGAGGCGTATGGCTGCTTCTGCCACGCCGGCAGTTTCGTCGCCGGTTAGACGTGTTTTGGTTGGGAGGAATGTATCGAAGTTTAAGGGGGTTGTCGTGATGTTCTTGCGACCTATGACAACCGAACCGAGGCTACGGCGTGCACCTAGGGGGGGCGGTAGATATTCGGCTCGTTTCGGGCTGGCGTGGTCCGGTATCTCCGGCCAGTGCATTTCGCTCATCCGGCGGTCAAGCGGTCAGGCGCCTCGGTGTAGGGAGGTAGTTACAGCCGTACTCAGAACAAAATGACATTGTCGCTTAAAGAGGTACCGGTAAGGTAGCTACGACCGCTAGCCTGCCAGTCATCGTCGGTCCGGACAGGTCACACCTGCTCTTCGAGCAGTGTTGCAAGGCATGTACGGATACGGTAGTACAGTAATAGGGATATTGCCAGGCACTTGTGGACAGGTGGTTATTGCCTCGACGCGCGGAATGGGTAATACCTTGGAATTTGGAATCGTACCTTATACAGTAAACCTGCACTGTATAAACAACATTGGGTACCTACCTACCTAGGTAGGCAGGTACCTACGGTACGTCCGTAGGTACCTAGGTCAGATAGGTAGCGCCTACCCGCCTGGATACCAAACTGCTAGTGGTCATCTGACATTTGCGCACTGTCCGCGCGCTGGTTTGCGCGCCCCTGACCGAATCCGAGGATCTCCCGACTCGCTGAATCCTACTTTAGGACAAGCTCCAGCCAGGCGACTGTCAAACTTTCTCTCAGTACTTGACCGAAACAACGCTCGCCCGCGCTGAAGGTCAATTTTTCCAGCCATCAAAACTTCTCACGCGTCATCAATCCATTCTACTCAGCCCCGTAGACGCATCGAGGCTGGCGTTATTTCAAGATCTCTGCTATATTTCTTTATCTATTTCCCTTTTTCTGCGGCCATCTGTCAACCCACATCAGACATGTCTCGAGGTGGTACAACTCTCTACGTGACTGGCTTCAGCCAAGGCACGCGTGCTCGCGACCTCGCCTACGAATTCGAACGGTATGTCAGCTATCCTCGTCGTCCTCGTCCTCGTCCTCGCGTGCGGTGAGATCGATCGAACCTTCCAGCCTACGGAAACGGTGTCCGATGCCACCAAATCTAAACCTCTGCCTCCTCGTCCACTATCCTGGGACCCCCCGTCTTTCGTCTTCGTCGTTCTTGACTTCGTCGAGTCCCCGAGCCGTCTCCCTATCCACGCTCCCACCTCCCACGCCCGCCCACCATCCATTTCAGTTATCACTCCCCCACGATCGAGCGGTCGGACAATACTTCAGTTGCATCGCCTGCGCGCCAAGTCACCTGTCTATCGTGACAAGACAACGAAGCTACTACGCACTTGATGCGGCTTATTGGGAAAGTAACATTGTTTTGTGAGATTGCTGACTTTATCAACTCTAGCTATGGTCGCCTAGTCCGCTGCGATATTCCTGCTCCTAGAAGCGCTAGTAGTAGATTGTTAGTTCCGAATGACTCGATTATGGAATATAGGTGTTGCTAACCTGAGCGATAGATTCGCGTTTGTGGAGTACGAGGACCGTCGGGATGCTGACGATGCCTACCATGAAATGCATAACAAGCGGATTGGTCGGGATGACGTGCTGAAGATTGAAGTACGCATATCCGGCGCTGAATTCTTTTTTATTTTTTTTTATTTGGTCAATCTGCTTAACAGCTAATCTAGTGGGCCCGTACACCCCCATCGGCTTCATGGCGCTTCGATTCGGGTCGTGATCGTGATCGACGTGACGGAGGTCGCGGAGCTCGATCTCCTCGCCGCGGCCGGTCTCCTTCGCCTCGTCGTAGTACTCGCGACTACTCCCCGAGAAAGGATGATCGCCGTGACCGTGACCGGGACCGTGACTATGAGCGTGATCGTCGCGACACCCGAGACCGCTCTCGTAGCCCGGACACTCGGTATGTAATGTCCTGTTAGGTATAGCATATGTTTGAGGTCGAGCTAACTACGGACTATAGTGACCGCGATCGTGATGACCGAGATGATCGTGACCGTCGTGAGAATGGCGCGAACGGCGATGATCGCAAAGGTAGTTTGCGAATTATTCTAGAAGCCCCTCCTGGCGGATTTGAGCTAACTTTGCGCACAGCTGCCGATAGTCCTCCGCCTCAGCACGATGACCTGGACGTCGCCGATTGAACGTCTCACGTAGCAGTTGTGTCCATGTAGTTATTACCAGCGCGAAATAGGGTTCCGTCGTTCAAATGGGCTTATAGTTATTTCTTTTGCTGGGGTGCCATTCATCGTCTAGCTTTTACCTATGGGATTACATATGGGCAATTAGGGAACGTTGTGGGACCGTTCGACTTTAATTGCGAGCAAACGGTTGTGCTTGACGGAGTTACTAGGTAGTAAATTCAATTTCTTTGCGTGTATTAATACGCATATTTCTCGAGACCGCACCGGTATACCAGGGTAGCCGCCTATCTAGAGAAGATTAGGTGGAGCTACGCGCGAAAGCAAATGCTCAAACAAGCCAATTAATTAAGGCAAGGATAGCGAGGCGAACAAAGGGGGATCCAGTTGCTGAAAAGCTGGTTGAAGCTGGTAATAGGCAAGTTATGATCAGTGGCGACAGTAGGTAATACCTGGTAGTATTCAATCCCCGGGCATGAAGCTAGCTATGATACGAGCTGACTCCATGCCCTACCTACCTACCGGTTCCCTAAAACAGAGTACGTAGGGCAGACCAGCGTCATGGCATCTCCTCTATTAAGGCGGACAGGTAGGTACTCGACGAAACGACTGGCCGAAGGGTGGCTGCGTTGGAGCAGCTGGACAACGCCTGATGACCAGGGCGTACATCGTGGCATCCAGAGGTGCAGGAGATAATGCAGGCTACAGATCTTACAGCGTCTTCTATAACTGCCCTATATGATTATCGATTTGCATTTGCGGTCACGGGGCGCTAGGTGGTGATATAGATAGGTGCTGTGTGGTGTGTAACCCGTAACTCGTGAAGACCGCAGGTAATTAGTAACGATGCGGTATTCCGTTCATACCGTGACGTTCGTACGTGATAGTAGGCGAACATGGATATGGAGTTAACTACTAGTAACGTAACCTTGAGCAGCCAGACTAATATAGGTACTGGAATACTCCTTGTAACTAGCCGCAAATAGCGTACCGTGTGTGCCTACCGGTACCTACCTAACTATAGCTGTCAAATCAAGGCCCAAAACCTACGGGTGTTGATACAGTACGCAGAAATTCACGTACTGTAGAAATTACCTAACATTGGCTCTTTATTCACTTATAAGTATAACTTCACGAGAAGCATCAATCAGTCTTTCTTTGAATGGGTTTACTTAGTAATGGTTCTGGCACGGGTAATTTGAGTTCCGGCTCTCGTGACGATTCCCGGGCGTTGAAGACACCTTCTGATGCAGGCACAAGCGCAGGCACAAGCTCCATCTGGCAAGTCGAGAAGGGGGAAAACCGGTGCATGTACATAGTGTCGGTAGTTGCTTATCAGGCACTTTTATTATATTACGCAGTATCCGCGCAACCTCGGGCACTATGAGTTTTCCAAGCTCTCAGCCCCGGCCAGCATCGCCATACATCGGGGTACTTCGCTGTCTGCAACGGCCCGTAGCTGCCTCTCAATACGGACCGTACAGGCATGTATTCTGTATCATCTGGGTTCCGTCGTAACTCAGCTGGATCGGGCCTTGCAAACTTTAAAAAAACATCTTCAAACTTAACGCCAACCGTTCCCGAAGCTGACCTGCTCACTTCACCCCATAGGCTTTTGTTTCTTTTCTCCTATTGCAACTACTGCGCCATTTCGTCGTCTTATTACCCCTATCTGTATTGCGCCATCCTCGTTTGCCCCTTTGACACTGACCTGGCATCGACTCTTCCACGGCCTCTTCCGTCATTTGTCGCTGATTTGGACAATCCTGGATAAATTGTCTCCGGCCAACAGCCCGCCCCCACGTATCGAACGCTTCGCCGCAACCGCAGCCGGATGTCAACTATGCCGTCGAAACCACTAACGCGCTCCTAGCCAAAGATTATTTGTTGTCCCGGTGGTCGACGAGATTCCAGCGTCCTTGCCGACAGACACCTAATACCGCTCTGGGGAACAGGCACAATCACTCGATGCTCCTATACTATACGACGAAGACTACACCTACCATTCGCGACAAATAACCGACCTCTCCCCCCTAGAGCCGTGTCGCTTTGAACAGGTTCAATCAACCGAGTCTCGAACATGCCGGTCGTACGTTCTCCGCGCGCTCTCGACAATCTAGCAATCCGACCACAGATCTCTATGGCTGGCGCTAATCGTTGTCCCTAGAGTTCCGACGATGTCGATGCTATCAAGGCGAAGTATGCACCTGCAAACAGGACCGCCCAGCTTGTGGAGTTTGTCTCCCAACCGGTAACGGCGGCCTTTTGTGCCGGCGGCGTTGCTGGCGCTGTCTCGCGAACCGTTGTATCGCCGCTCGAACGTCTCAAGATTCTGCTGCAGGTCCAGAGCGCGGGGCACACCGAATATAAGTTATCGGTGGGCAAGGCACTGGGAAAGATGTGGAAGGAGGAGGGCTGGAGGGGCTTCATGCGTGGTAATGGCACCAATTGCATCCGCATAGTCCCCTACTCAGCCGTTCAGTTCGGGAGCTACAATCTCTATAGGAGGGTGCGTTTCTTCCGCTTTCTCGCCTCATTGACACTTCCATGCGCGCTGTCCAACTCACGCTGACGACGCTTCAGCAATTCTTCGAGAGGCAACCGGGCACGACCATGACTCCCCTTCAGAGACTGGTTTGTGGTGGCATAGCAGGCGTAACTTCAGTCTTTTTCACGTATCCACTTGATATCGTGCGAACCCGACTTTCTATACAGACCGCATCCTTCGCTGTGTTGAGCGAAGTGCCTAAAGATGAACTACCTGGCATGTGGACGACAATGGCCTTGATGTACAGGAATGAAGGCGGCGTTTCTGCGTTATATCGCGGCATTATACCTACAGTGGCTGGTGTGGCTCCATATGTAAGCTCACCCCGGTTGCCTTGCTTGACCCGCAGAGAGGGACCAAAAATGATCATCGGGGCTCACTCTACATTAGGTCGGATTGAATTTCATGACATATGAGTTTGTTCGCAAGCTATTAACACCGGAGGGCGACCAGAATCCCAGTGCCGCACGAAAACTGCTCGCCGGCGCAATTTCCGGTGCCGTCGCGCAAACATGCACATACCCATTGTGAGTTCTAGTCTTGATGCCGGATTGACGCGCCAAGCTAATATAGCCGCAGTGATGTCCTAAGACGCAGGTTCCAAATCAACACCATGTCCGGCATGGGCTATAAGTATAAGTCAATAGGCGACGCCGTCAAAGTTATCATTGCCCAAGAAGGCATACGCGGCTTATACAAGGGACTTGTCCCAAACCTTCTCAAGGTCGCCCCTAGCATGGCTGCTAATTGGCTTAGTTTCGAGGTCACCCGCGATTTCTTGGTCGGGCTCAAGGAAGAGCCCGCCAACTTATAGGCAGTGACACATTCACGAACGAGAAATGCACGAGCACTTTCAGCGTCAAGTTTGTAATAGATCACACTAGATTTCCTCGTCTTTATTTTGTTCTGGCGTCCGAAGTGGGCGGCGATAAAACGGCCAAGCAAACGAACTGTACTTGGCCCTACTAACTCCGTAAGTGGGTAGGAAGGCCAAGGTATGCCGAGCATTCGATCACGGCTTGGTGGGAGCATGAGGTAGGAAAATGGACTCCCGACAGCAATGTATTATTCTCTAGAGGGTTACGAGTCAATGTACACAGAGGATTGAGCAAAGACCCGAGGAATTGTAGAACCGGGGGACGTGTCCGTCCCCGTGGCCTGGTTTTTGCATATAGATATGGAAGCCGATCAAATCGACGTTATTTGGGCGGGGGATTGGGCGTACTGATAACATGTACAACATGAGTGACATACTCTTTTTTTCTCTTTTCCTTTCCCTTGCCAATATAAGGGACCTGTTGTAGCAGTATCTCATACCTATTGGTGTACCGTGTCGCCCGAGTTAGATTTTTTGGTATGCCGAGACAGATTGTTCTAGCCGAGAGTTCGGAGACGTGAGATTGATGGTGATGTTACTTACGTAAGACGAAGGATCCATCACAGTGAGCAATACACAGTAATAGGCTTTAACCCTTACTGTACAGGATCGGCTGTTATCGCTTATCAGCATCCCCACCACGCCCACAATCCTACCAAATCGAACTTTTCGGATTATATTTGGTGTGCTACTTTTCCTCCCTCGCATCGACTCCTACTAACCACCACAACCACAGCATCCTGTCGACTCTTGAGACTGTTGACGCACCGCCAAGATGGGTACGTTGATTCTGTGCAAACTATCATATACAAGTGGCATGTGTGCGTTTTGGGGATCTTCAGGTCCCTAAATGGCCTCATGCTGCGCCCTCGGGTATTCCGTTCAGGATCCCGACATGAGTATATTGAACCAAGGAAGCTGACCTTCGGTTGCACATTGAAGGTATCGACCTAAACTCCCACCACGCCCGTGGCACTCACAGAAAGGCGCCTAAGGTTCGTGGCGCTCCCTGTCTCGTTTGACTGAATTTAGGAACTGAATCGCGATCTCGCCCTGTTTGATTGACACAAACTGACTTGGCATGTGCGCTGTGTAGTCCGACAATGTCTACCTTAAGCTGCTCGTGAAGCTCTACCGCTTCTTGGCCCGCCGAACCGACTCCAACTTCAACAAGGTACGCACCATCGGGCTTGTTTGTTTCGCGCCATGGCGATTTGAACAGAGGCCCTGGCCTGTATCATCGCACGCAGAAATTAATATTCTATTTTCCTGCAGGTTGTTCTGCGCCGCCTTTTCATGTCCCGCATCAACCGACCCCCGGTTTCTCTCTCGCGTGTCAAATCTCAGGTCGCCCACGGTGACAACGCCAACAAGACCGTCGTCGTCATTGGAACTATCACCGACGACAACCGTCTCCTCGAAGTCCCCAAGGTCACAATTGCCGCTCTCCGTTTCACTGCTACTGCCCGTGCCCGCGTCGTCGCCGCTGGTGGTGAGTGCTTGACTCTGGACCAGCTGGCTCTGCGTGCTCCCACCGGAAGTAACACCCTTCTGCTCCGCGGCCCCAAGAACTCTCGTGAGGCCGTCAAGCACTTCGGCATGGGCCCCCACAAGAACAAGGTACGTCTTTTGCCTTATAGCTGAGGTAAATGCTTTTGTATTAACATGAATTACAGAAACCCTACGTCCAGTCCAAGGGCCGCAAGTTCGAGAGGGCTCGTGGTCGCAGACGGTCCAGAGGTTTCAAGGTCTAAGCGAAAGCTTAGGCGGGGGGTTCCGTGCGTCATTAAGTCCCTACCAATATACCATCAGGGCGTTCAGCTACTGGAGGGACAAATACTGTGTTCAGGTCTGGGTTTGGCATTGCTGGTGTGGGATTGGTATCAGGGAAAAGCTTATGAATTGAGATATCATGCCATTCATTTGGTAAACCACCAACTCGGAATGCGAAACTACGTGACGAAACCAATTGCCAGATCGCCTTACGATGCCGTGACCCGATGAAAGAAACCTCTTTTGATAGTGTCCTAGGTTGTAGTGGCGGTTCTAAGCGGTCACATGATCTCGCGACTAAAACGTGGAGCCATCGAAGTCCCACATAGGTAACTTGAACTCTTTCGTCATACATCCGCTGTGTTTCTCTCTTGTAGGTAAACTCCGTGGCAGGTCGCTTTATCAATGCCCTTCACAGTAGGGTAGCGTCGCCATATTATTGTTCATTTATTTTCATCGGATTCCGAATCGCCTATTCGGAGAACCAACTGGAGGATGTGTGGACGATACGCCCTTGCTCTGGTATGTATATATCATGCAACCGCATATCTGTCAATCACACCCTGGGGCAGCTGATACCTATTATCTTAATACTATTACCTTGCTATCTGGTCCTACACTCAGTCTTCATCACCACATTGAGCCTGCAAACAGATCATGTAGGCCAGCCTTGCTAGATTTCCCGCGCTGACTAGTACATAGCGGCCCAGCCAGATCCGGCAAATGCTCAGAGATGACAATATACCAGTAGATGAAGCACCTGATGATGGTGGCGACGAGGATAATGGCGGCGACGGGGGACTTAACAAGCCAAGGCAGAGCTACAACTTCGCCCCGGGGTATCGTGGCGTGGTGTACCGCGCCGACGTACCGGACTGGGGCGCGGGACCGCGATCTCGACGTGGCGGGCAAGCTTCGACAGATAGTACTGATGAAACCCCGTCGTCTTATCACAATACAGACGTAGATGAACATGACAAGGGGATGAGTCAATCACAGACCTCGACGGACAATGCGGGCGTGCACTATAAACTGCAAGCCATGAAATGGGGCCTGATCCCCTTCTGGACTAAACGCAATCCCGGTTATGGTTCTATGATGAAGACTATCAACTGCCGCGATGACTCGCTGGCGCAAAGAGGCGGCATGTGGAGCTCCATGAAGGCACGGAAGCGGTGTATCGTCATCGCGCAGGGGTTTTACGAGTGGTTGAAGAAGGACGGTGGGCGTGAGAAGCTGCCGCATTACGTTAAGCGCAAGGACGGGAAGTTGATGTGTTTTGCGGGATTGTGGGATGTTGTGGTTTATGAGAGTAAGTCGAGTTCTGATTTATGCCATATATCTAACAAAACGGTCCGCGTATATGACTAGGCCTCAAGATCCCGGGCTGATGAGTCGACTAGATGATGAGGAAAAACAGTACACTTACACCATTATTACGACGGATTCGAACAAGCAGTTGAATTTCCTTCACGACCGGATGCCTGTGATCTTAGACAATGGCTCTGAAAAGATGGACAAATGGCTCGACCCTAAGCGCTATGAGTGGTCCACGGAGCTTCAATCGCTCCTGACGCCCTATGATGGGGAACTTGAGGTATACCCCGTCAGCAAAGACGTGGGGAAAGTCGGTAACGACTCGCCTGCGTTTGTCATCCCGATTGACAGCAAGGAGAACAAGTCTAACATCGCCAACTTCTTTGCGAAAGGCACTGCTAAGGGGGGTAAAAGAAGCGTGAAGGAAGAACCGGGCCTAACGGGCGGAGAGATGAAGGAGAGTCAGCCGGATGTTCAAGTTAATGAGGATGAAGGGTTTGTCGTTGAAGACTCGACGGAGTCGAAGATCAAACGTGAGGCGGACGCGGACACGACGGGGAGCACCTCGGTGGGCGTTAAGAGGGAAGCTGATGACGAGGTGCCAACGGGTCTAGAACCTCGTAAGAGGCTTTCAAGTGCGGCAAAGGCCCAGAATCCTGATGTAGAGACAAAAAAGGAACCGTCGTCGCAAAAAGAGGGCGGTAGGCGGAAGATCAGCGCCACAAGCAACCACAGCAGCAAAAGTCCGGCTAAGGGGTCGAAATCGTCTGGGACACAAAAGATTACGAGGTTTTTTGCTAATAGCTCTTAGTTCTGTTTATGATTTCGCCTTGAGGTGCTTTCTGAACTTGGTTTACGATGTATTGGGGTGGTGTCACGGGTGGGATTTGGGCCTGGATTGATATGTTTCGGTGCGTTTCTTTGTGTTTGTTTTGGGTAGGATATTGATACGATTCTGTAACTGAGCACCCGTGCAGAAGAAATGAGACTACATCTTGAGTCATCGAACTTGTGAGTAGTTGATACGCGCTCAGTGAATGATGGACCGTTCAAGCAACCTCGAGCTTCAACGTTGAATTCGCTTAAACTTCGATGAAAGGGGTTTGTCATTGGCAATGTAGGATGGGTCAACAAATCCTAAGTAGTAGTAAAGTGACGGTTTACATGATTTGAAGACATGAATTGCAACCTGTTATCACGGCGTATGTGTGTAAGAGCACGACTCCTGGGAGAATTAGGTTTTATCCCCTAGAGTTGATGGCACGTTGTCCAAGGTTTGCAAATCTGAATACGCACAACGGAGCCCGGATGGTAAACAGTGAAGACAACAAAAGCATGGGTGAGTCGTGACAACTTATGTACATTCACTACTGGCTACATTGTGCGGATACTGACCCATAGTGAAGCAGCTACAAAACAGCTATTCGTGACACGCTGTGAGTCTTTCCGATCGTACTGGACGATATCGATAGTTGCTAATCATGGGTGGGCGACGACTCTAGTTGCTTCTTGTAGATAATCAACACGGCCGAGGTACCTGCCCTGCTTCGTTGCTGGGAGACCTATGATTCATAGAGACGCGGTTGGAGCTTTGCGCGTCTCGGAGCCGCCGTTTTTGCCGCGTGACACTCTGCCTTCCCAAACGGCCATTTCAACCAAAGACCCCCCTGAGATATAACAATTCAGGCCATTCACTATCTTTTTATCTTTTATCTGGTTTCTGCGTATCGGGTGGCGCTAGTTCCCGTATCTAACACCCACCATTCTGTGCCATTGCCCACTCTCCCACTCTCCCATCCTCCCACCCCCCAACTTTTCAACTTCTCAACCCTTCGACATCACAATTCCATCACCGTCCCCATCCGCATTGTGAATCAGCATGGCAATCAGCATGATTTGTTTTCCTGCTATTGTCTAGAATGGTTTTCTCTTTATTACTTTGCATTCTACCAGCCCGGTCGCCTTTCGGCTCCGTCTTCCCACCCCGGAGACCGGTTCACCAACCCAACTTATTGTTCGATTAAAGCAACTCCCTCGCGAGGATCTCCTCATATTTGGATTCATTCCAGCACGTCTTCACAATCAACACTGAATCTCTACACCAGAGATCGCATCACCGGCGATCGCAGCACCGGAGATCGTAACACGGTTCAGCCCGTCAACACCGTGTCACGTGTATCTTCAACGGAGCAACTCCCGAAGGGCACGTGGGAGAGACTGACCGACGTTATTGACAAACGCCGGCGTGCACCAAAGCCAACCGTGGCCAAACGAAAGCGTCCTGATGACGAAAAGCCTCTCGGTGGCGCCGAGCAGGAAGAGAGACGTAGGTAAACCTCCACATAACTAAAAACGATACCACAGCTAACCCCTATCCAGTCAAGATGTCAGGGGAGAGAGATAAAGCCTCCGAGAATTACGGCGCGATACACACCGTTCGGAGACCTCCGCTTCAGTTTTCTCTCCTCAACACCTTTACCGTTCCGGGCCAGGGTGATTACAACCCCCCTATCTACTGTTCCTATTTCATCCCCAAGTCCGCTCGACGCCCTAAGACACACCCTATCCCGGGTGCTGTCCGAGGGACAAAGTTGTACCGGTACCGCAAGAAAAAGCTGATGAAGCTGGCCCTGGAGTTGGCTTCCGATGGTAGCTCGTCCGATGGTCAAATTCCTCGCAAGAGGGCCGGACGCAATCCCGCCGAACCCTATAACATCATGTAGGGCGGCGGGATCCGAAAGGTCCTGCCGCGCCGAACCGGTATATTGGATTCTGCGTGCGACCAAACGATTGAGAATATTAGCTTTGCTGACTACCATGTTGGCCCCCAAGACACTCATGCCTCTACGTCGCGAAGGATAGCTCAATCGCATGTGGCTGATCAACACTGCTGACGCAACTCACCCCTTCTCACACCCTTTCTCACGAACCTAATTCAGAAGTTCGACGACCAGGGAAGCCCAAACACGCTGCCATAATATATATTTATGCAATCTCCTCCGGCTTCGTGGCAAGAGCCAAGTGATACCGGGCGTGAGACGTCAGTCAGCCCCCATGTTGCGTACTATTAGCACTCTCCTACCACCAACTTCCTTCAAGGACGGTCCTACCGCACCCGACGCAGAGAACAAAGCGTTTCCGGCGTGTCAACGGTCTGTATTTGGCAGACTTCGGAAGTAACAACGAAGTGGCAAAGGTGTTTGACTTGATTAACTAGTCAATCACTCGCGATAACTTTTGCTTCGGTGTCTTTGCACAGGGGTGTATCCGACTGTCAACTGTCGACTGACCTCTCGACTAACCTGTCGACTACCGAATAGTATGTCGGCTTTCGAATAGCTTGTCAACTACCCAATGTCACGTCGACTGTTAAACGCAACATCGACTATCGAATGCCGCCAGCAGTCAACAGTCGACAGGCTATTCGATAGTCGACAGGCTATTCGATAGTCGACAGGCTATTCGATAGTCGACAGGCTATTCGATAGTCGACAGGCTATTCGATAATTAGTCGACAGTGGACTTCCTAGCACACCCAGTCTTTGCCTTTGGCTGCTCACCCGCAGCTCCTTTAGCTCTCGGACACAATACATAACCTATTAAGCATGTCGGCGGTAGCAATTGGGTCTATAAACTTTCGTTTTCTCATTCCAATAATGGGAGGGATTCCGGACTACCTTTCAAATCTCGAGACAAGTCTAATCCCGATGTAGGGGGTCCTGGAAATCCAGTGTCCACGACTACGGAGGCAGCGTGAGCAACATGGTGAGCGCGAGATCCCAGCAGCGTTGCCTATAGTCCAATGGAACCTAATTTACATTGTGGCCCCTGCAGCATGACGACCGCCGGCTCAACAGCCGTGTGATCAGGGACCAGAGAGCTGCGGGTCTGCGGCCAAAGTCCAAGATACCCAAGCAAAACTCGACCAGGGGTGTACCCGACAGTCGACAATCTTGACAGTCGACTCGATGTCAGGCAGGTCTATTGACTGTTGACTGCCGGATACACACCTGTCTGGGGTAGAGTTAATGGGAGATGTCGGGCGAGGGGGCTGGTGGACGTCTTTGGAACCGGTCTCTCCAAACTCGGGGTAACCCGAGCCGAGCAGAATAGGAACATGACCACTGCTATGTCACAATGCAACCGCCGACTTTCAACTAAGTGCCCCTGTGGTATGAACAAAATTCAGTTCACAGTTTACGTCTACTCATTCAACACTCGTCTTCCCTACAATCCGTGCTAAGGCGCCTCGTACGCACAACTTGTTTCTTTTCAATCCACGGGGGCACGAAAGAACAACAATGAATTCTAATCATGTCCGCTGTCCTAAGAAGCGACAAGCGGACGTCGACCGTCCGAGAGGCAAACGAAGGGATTGCTATCGGAGAGTTCGGCATCAAGCACATGAACTTGTCAGATGCAACAGGACGTACAGAAAAGGCTTTCTTCGGCAATCGAAAGGTCGTTCTCAGCAAGGCAGGCCAGTCTACACTTGCGCTTCAGCCTTCTTGGCCGTTCGCATAGCGAAAAAGGCTACCTACATTATATACGGAAGATGGATTTGAATTACATGGGAGGCGTAGTCCGCTGTAAGTCCGCTATAAATGGTCGTCACAGTGGACATATGGTGGTCTACGCTCCCCTTTTATTTTAAACCCGTCTTCCGTGAATATGTATCCGACCCGCCTCGGAAAGACGCCGTTATCTTAGGACGACCTGCGGAAGAAGCAGGTACGTCACCAGCGTTATATCTGTCTCCTTAGTCTTTATTACCTGCATGACCGTGGGTTACCTACTCTATCTCAGGCCAGTCTTTCCTTTCTACTCCAATTAAATGAGAAGTGCAGACCGCTATAAGCCTGTTATAAACTGTTGATACAGAGGGGTTATAGTGATCTACGCCTCACGTTTCTTTCAAATCCGTTTTCCGTACGTCGGCCAATAGTCCCGGCTGCCCTGTAAGCTGGGTATACAACAGAAAAGGACTCAAAGAGCCGACAATTCCCCCTCTTCTTATACTTCTTGTTGCAAAGGAGCGATCCAAGCAAAGTCGAAGAATGAAGAACTGCGACTGGGGCTTGATCTAGTTGTGTCCTCCGGATCTCTTGGTCGACGAGCGAAGTAATCCTGCTAGAAATGACCATACCAGCAGCTGTGATTAATGGGACAATTACTGCGCCAAAGACGTCAGGCCGTATAACGCGGTCCCAAGACTGCCTGGCGGGGTCTGCTTGGCAGTAACATGATCCATACCAATCCCGCTCAATTACCCATTCCGTCTACCCGACCTGGATGGTAAACACCGGCCACAATAAGGGGTGGCAAGAGCATTAACCCGGTTTTCTGGTTCAGACGGGCGGGATCGGTAAGCAGCCGGGGCGGCTAGTTGATAGAGAACAATAGACAAATTTCTACATGATGTATTTCTCAAGAGATATACTAGGTGCCAGCCTCAGGCCATTCCGTGAACACATGTTTCCATTTGCCGTCGCGTCCCATGCTGCATTGTTATGCTTTGAAAATTTACTATTCCCTACTTTGATATTTCAGCAAGGGCCTAGCGAACCAGATGAGAAAAGAGACTCGAAATATGTCGCGTCGAAGCCTTGGAACGTCCACTCGTCGGCTTCGGCTGCCAGGTCAGGGTGAGCGAGTTGTGCCTGGGACCATTCAAATTGCATTGTGGGCGCGAAGCTGCTGAAGTCGGGATATTCCGTTGAGCCATAGGGCTCTAATAACATGTGGGATGCCTCGGCTCCCGCATCTCCTCCGGCAGGTGTGAAATGTTGTTGGTTCGACGGCACACTCCAGTATGGAGGAATATGAGATGCTGTAGGGAATGACGGGGCAATCGCGTATTCATGCCGGTTCAAGTCCGTGTTTTCAGGTGTTGCCTTTGTCGGTGCGGTAGGTGCAGTGGAAATGATGCCGATGCTGGTATTGGCGTCAGGGCCTGGAGTTGCTTGTCCAGGCTGCACATCATACTGAGGATTGTCCGTATTGGTAGACGTGGGATTAATGTGAATCGACCCCAAATATGGTATGTCAAGGTGAATTGCCGCCACTTCACCAGCGCCCTCGTTGCCTTCGCTTTGCCCGGCACTTTTCATGAGTTCGGGATTTAACAAAGGGGAGAGACGACCGATGAGGGAGGCGGCGTCCCGCGAGAGCTTGTCGTTACTCTGCTCAGCTCTCTGTAGGAGCTTATCTTGAGCGCCTTTGATTAACGCGCGGTCGGCCGCTCTGCTTGACGTCGTAGTCTGGTCTTGCGCTTGTAGCTTCGGGTCTAAGTATGCGAGCACCAATGTCATTGATGCTGTCAGCGCGCCGTAATCCGTGTGTCGACACGTTGACAATGACCCCTTCACCTTATGATACAATAGGAACGTGTGCAAAAGAGTCCGTGATGAGCTTATACACGTCGCCTTGCTATAGTCCCAACGGCGTTCCTTCGGATCCCGCAGCATATAGGGCAGGTGGAGGAGTATGAGGAGGTTGTAATGGTGCATATGTAGCATAAGTCTCGTAACGGCACGAGTGAGCTCTGCGCGGTTTGCATTCGTGAAAGCGCTGGCTGATGGACGTTGCCAGAAACTAGGCGAGAGACGTCGTGCTGCCTTTTCGAGGTCACAGTCAATCGCTTGTGTCGTGCTGAAAGACGACGCAGTTCCTTTGCAACTGTTGCGCTTGATGATAGCGCCCATGACGATAGCATGCTGCTTCTCCAGCTTGTCTGCTGGCCCATCGCTAGGCTCGTCGGTCAAGAAGGAATTGTCGTCCACACCAGCTGGAAGGCCTAAAGTCAGGGACAAGTATCGGTCTAGGAAGTTCACACGGAACCATATTGTCTTTGCTTTGAGTCTAGTCGCAGGGTTTGATTTGGGATCAGCGTACTTGAGTGGTCTGTCGCCGTATTTGTCAATGTTCATAAGCTGGGCAATCGACAATGTGCGGCGAGTAATAAGCCATGCTTTGCGTAGATTTCCAGCGGTGGCATGATACATCGAGAGGAGGGTCAGGGTCTCAATCCCTTCGGCATAGCCAACTAGGTCATCGTTGTAGGCTACCAATTCCAAGACCGTAGAAGCATACTTTGCCATCCAGCACCGGGGTGACTCCATCGACACGAGCCTGGCTACCACTTTCGGGTGGAGCTGCTGGATGCAGTGCGTGAGCTGCATCAGCCTCCGTGCAAGCACAACTGGATGTGACCCAATATCTGGCACGGTACCAACACATGCCGGATCTTCAGTGTTTCCTTCAGCTTTATCGCCATACGGGGAGAAGAAACTAATGACGAAGCTGTCTCCCGAGTTGGCTGCCACGATGGTATCAATATCTTGCCGGCACGGGAATAATCCGTGTATTGTCTTGGAGACTTGCTCATATTTGGGACTAAGGACAGCTGCCTCAGGGTGATTCGACTCTGGTATTATGAGCTCGCCCGAAGGGCAAACGATAGGTAAGTTATCCTGCCCCCGTAGAGGCACAGGCGGTTCCAGCAGTGGGGGTTTAGCTTGAGGGAGAAAACACTCATGCTCGACCGAAGGCGGATCAAGGGCGTCGGCCGAAGCGGGCGAAGAGGGCGAAGCACTCTTAGCGCACTCTTGGTCGGTCGTATAAGAATCGGGCATAATCCTTTCGACCAGTTTCTCAAGCATCTCCTCAACACGTACCAGACGTTGCGTGACCAGTTGGTCGGGTGCTGAACTCTGCTCATCTGGGAATTCTTGGCTCACGCAACTTGTGCCGCGAGCCGTGCAATTTGTGCAAATCGGCGCATCATCTGAAGAGTAAAAACAGCGGATCTTCCGACGTCTGCCTGTTTATCCAGAGCCACATCAAGATTATATTCTGTTGTAGCTGACAGGGACTTCATACTTACATTCCCAGCAACTCCGTGTCCCTTTACGGACTCTTCTCCGCTTCGACTTAGAAGCTTCATTGTCCGAGTCGTGCAGTAGGATGCTCCTTTTCTCTTTCATTTCTAGAGCGTCTCTCGGTGCAGTTATGTAACAGGTAGTCGTGTTCGTATACGGCACTGTAAAGATTCAGCAAAGCCACATGTAAACCGAGCAATTGAGACCGCACAAGCACGAGCGGACTGACGGAATACGCGACTGATATGCGACAGGTTGTCGTATAGCGACCCCCAACATCGTGGACTCGATGCCAAGCCCATTCGGCCGAAACCCGGCCGGAATTTGTCAGCGCCCCTATTTATGGGCTTCGCAATCATCCGATTAGCCCACGAGCGACGCGATAGACTTCCCTTCTGAGCCAAATTCTTACATTTTCTGCGAATTGTCAGACTTTAGTGTACGTATTCCGTAGTAGACACCGCATTATGGGGAAATCTCCTACTAACTGTTAATTATTAATTATTACGCATTACGATGAATCTCCATCTCTGCCATTCGTGGTGCCCTAAACACTGTATGCCTGGCGATGATGCCAGTAAGACTTAGACGCGCTATTGTCTGGCGGAAAACTTCAAAGCAAACTTCGATACATCTTGACAGCCCTGAACGTCAGGCTGGCACTAGCCGGGCGCCTGGGACTCAAGGTGGCATTCGTGATGCTTCACTGATGCTCACAACGGCCCAACCTACTCGCCTCTTAGATTCTCGTCCGGTCTAAGAGTGCGATCTCTACCGACAATGCAATGCCATTTGACTAATTAGCATCTTGTCAAACAGTTAACCAAGGCAGATTGATCGATCTATCAGTGATCACTTCAAGGATCATTTCGAAACCCGTCCCCCCACACGATACTGATCTCCCTACCTAGGTCGTTTAGCAAACCCAATGGGCATGACAGTTAAACCGCTGCATGTAGCCATTTTGAACCACTGGCAAATTTAACAGCGCATCTTACAACAGATTCCGGCTCGAACCTTCTGTGACTTTGTGCCGAAATTCTATCTTGGAGGAACACGTGCGCTCAGAACGGCGAGACCGTACCTCGGGTGGTCCCATCACGGAGGGTCTCATGTTTGGGATGACCCGCAAGCATGGCTCTCCATGCGGCTTGCTGACGGCAGCTAATAATATACGGTGACGCCATTTCAAGCGTTCTCGTAATTCCCGTGCTCTAGTCATCGACTCATCGCCGTTCTCACAGCGTTCTGCGGGCACAGCGTCCCATCCCGTGATGGAATCATGTCATCTCTGCTTGGCGACTGCCTGTTGAGTAACGGGCACCCTGACCGACGAGATCTGCTTCTCTTGTATTGGCCTAGCGAGGATGGGGAGACATAGGGGCCCAAACTCGCAGGTGCAGTCTTTTGATGCACATGTGCCTAATAATTACACAAGCATGGCGCATCATCGTGGCCCAAAACCCACGAAGCCACAGATATTGAGTGACAGCATGCAGCGGCCCGGGGTCTGTTTCACCAAATCTCCGAGAAGGCTGGTTGCATCTTGGTTCTTCGATTTACCAGTCAGTCAGCCCAGCGACCCGTGTCCCCCCAACAGAGGAGAAAGTTGGGAACTAGAGATCGAGACGCCTTAGACAGGGGAGGAGAATCGACGTCGGGCTGTATTGTTTGAACGTTGTCGGCTTGCTTCCAGCGGCGCGCTCTTGTGAAAGAGACCCTCGTAGCATCCACCGCCAAGGAATGTCGTTAGGACACCTATTACTACAAAGCATTTAGAGAAACTCCATCACAGTTAAATGGTCGGAGACCCGATGTAAGTGTTATCAAATTCAGATATCTACTAGGGTTGTTTTGTGCCTTTCTTCCCGTTGGGATATCTTTTAACGCCTTCTTCTCCGTCCCATGATCGCCAGTCAGATGCTGGGAAGAAGTCGTACGGCTAACGGCCATCTATAACCTCGTCGATCACAGAGTTCGGATGACTTGGCAAAAATCGTATTGATCAAGGGCTTATAGGAAATTATCACATCAGTTCATAGGGCCCAGGGGACGAGCCTTGGCTCAGATGGCGCGCCCAATTGTGCTCGGTTCGGAGAATTAATTCCTGGCGTATTAACGTGCGTGCGTACAACGCAGTGCTACTTTCCAACAATATCTATCCCATGGATTGTGCAAGCGGCGAGGGAGTGAGTACAGAGAGCGGAGAACACCCCAATAAGGGGAAATTGCCACGAGAGCCCGATGGGCTGCCGCTGTGCTTCCGGTCCGCCAGGCAACCGGGAAACCTTGGGTTGGATTGTACGAGCATGGGGCTTCTGGCCGTCAGACTTTTGACATGGTGAGGCATCCGAGCCGATGCCACCAAAATCTTCTCAAGAGTAAGTTCCGCCGGGGGGATACGGCAAAGTCGTGACCACCGCGAAGGGTAGTGCGCGATGAATGAGACTTCTACCATGGTGGTGAGTCGTGATGATGCGGTCACCGGTGGCCGAGGTCGACAAGTGGCCAAACAAGCTGCCGGTTTACTGCATCCGCCGTAGGCGTTCAGGAGGGTGCCTACACATAAGTCGCGGGACACAATGAGTCAACGATTCCACCGGGGCACGAACGGTCAGGTCGCCTTCGCATAGTCACATACCGCCTGTATACGATTTCGGATTTGGTACTCAGCCGCCCGACTTCGAGTCGGTTTCGCTGCCCTACACTCATGAAACAAGCCCTATGCTCGTTCCCAACGGCGTTGCATGCAAGTTCCTGAAACTTGACTGACCTTTAAGATCTCTGAGCTTGGCGAGAGGCTGCCGTCAGCTGGAGGGGAACCGGGGCTTGGCGTGTTAGATATTAATTATGCATATGACAAAGTCGCCGGGGCGGTTTTAAAAGTCTGTTCTTCCACAGGCCCAAGGCCTGATTATATTTGCCAATCTTGCGCAAGTAAAGATCACTTCGATGCTATGAGGTCGCGTCGACGACTGTGTCTGGCGGGCCATTCCACACTCCACATGTGACCACGCGAGTTACGCTGGGGTATCCCGTAACACCAGCCCACATCACTCGGCTCTCCGAGTTGGTATATGAATAGCTGGTTGCAATATCTTCTTAGTCAATATGTTCTAGTGAGTAACATAGCCTTGCCGATAGGTATGGTACTTGTGCTTGAAAGCTGAGCTGATCTGGACAAGCTTACCTCGGGTTAATTATAGGTAGAAAATAGCAATACGACACCCATACAGAGTAAGCTTTCGCCAAGATGCTATAGTAGATACACCAGGAGGTGTTCGTCACAGGCTTCCAGACCATCGTCTAGCGTATATAGTAATGCTGGCGTGGAAATTTTGGGAAGTAATCGTGTTCATCACAACCTGTTCGACGGCCAATAATTAACAACGTCGCCAGTGTCAACGCCTGCGCTTTCATATAAGTTATCAGAAATCTGGGTTTTATGTTAACGAAACCTTTGAACGATTACGCACACGTACCTTATAGAGACCGCCCGTAGTGTACCTTCATACTCGAGCAGAAAGGGAATGCCAAGCCATTAAGTCCCGCTGCGTCACCAAACGTCAAAACGCATGTCTTCATGCTACTGTTCGGCTGACCGCAAGGGTCAGCCCCCTGGCCTATCTATCTAGGTACACAAACACGTGGGCAAGGGCCAAACAATTCGATAAGCTATGAATTGCCTTGGGATGCATCGAATGCCCTTGTTAGAGAACCCTCTGTCGCAAATCTCAATCTACGATGTAGTACTAGATATGGCGCTGTGGTTTGGGGGGCCTGAATAGACCACAAATTCGCAATCCAACGGCTGCATAGGTCGTGTAGACACTCGGAATCCGTGATCTCATCCCAATTTCATTGGATGTTATACCACATAGGGTGCTCGTAGCTCATAGGTAGGTAGTCGAACAGCTTCACCACTGTACACAGAACCCCAACGGCCCATCGCAGCAATTGACCATCGACATGATGTGGGCTTGGGACCCTGTACGGATTACCCTGCGAATATGGAATAATTCTAGGCCTATTTAGTAATTCTAGCTGCCAATGAAACCCGGTAGACATGACTTTGGGTGCTGTACGGAATAATTACCACGCAGATGGTCAGCGAATATTACCCGGTAATGACAGCGATACAGGCTGTACATGCACATACGCGGTAGATAAGGCGAACTGCTTCGAGAGCACGACGCTGGCCAAGCATTGATATCCAGATGCGGATGGCGGATCTGCATCGCCATGCCCATGTGTTGATTCGGGTGCGTGCCTCCATTCCATATTTAATATCTTGTCAGTGTCCCTAGAGTTTCCAGACAGCATCGTATCTAGACATGCCTCGGTTTTTAAAATATCACCGGCTGGGATATACCTACCTATGTATTCCGTACCGATTTCATACTACTTAGTACAGGAATAGAACATTCCGTGAAAGAATCCAGATAGGTAGGTAGGTAATATGGAAGGCATAATAACACGTGCTTCTGGAACCAATGTAACGACGACCACAGTGAAACGCATTTTCGGAGTTTTCAAAACAAACTCCTAATCAAGGTACCTCACCTGGGTAGCATTCCGTGTCCATAAAGACAATAGGGCCTGATCCCGTGGTCTGTCCCCCGCCCAGGTGAAAGCTGGCGACAAAAGGATGAAGATCTCCAGGGGATCGGGCACAGTATTAATTGAGTGACCACACACTTGCAATTACAGTGGCCACAGCGGTTTAGACACTGGTACTTCTTAATAGCTACAGTGGTCTCGGGGGTTAAGCCCAAGTGCTCTAGGCAGGTACGTTACCTGTGGGTAGTAGGTGCTTAAGCTGAATCACACAGTAAGCCACACGGTAGTATACCCAACAAGGGGTCTTGGCTGGTCTCCGTTCTTTTGTCGCCACCCTGGGTGTTCCGTACATTTACTTACCTACACACAAAGTGCATCAGACAATTCACAAGTCATCACATCCAGTGCTGTTCTACTAATAACGCTATTACTTCCTAGAGAGCATACGAGTATTCACAGGGCATGCAATCGAGTTGCTGTGCTGTATCTATCTAGGCCGGATCCATCTAGTAAAGGCCTGACTGGTTGTTTGCTTCTGCTCAAGTGAATGTGTGTTCGAGTCTCATCTTGGCTTCACTCCCCCCTTCAGGCCCCGGCCCCGTCTGGGTCAACCGCTACTTTCTACTCAGCACATCCGCACACCACGTAGGTCGTACACGGTACCTCGAGCCGTGACCCCCAATCCCCTCTCCTCGTCTCCATGTAGGCGAGTAGGTACCCTGATTGACGTCAACTTGCGACGAACCCCGTCGCAGATGGACCTGCACCGTCGACGGTACATTGCATACTGCGTGGTGCACACGCACCGACGACTCCAGGCGAGCAGCTTACCTCTTGCTGTGAGTTCACTTTGGGCGACAAGTTAGGCTTCACTTTGTAGATTATCTAGTCTCCCCGTAATCCCCTTGCTAGATGCGACCTCGCCCGGACTCTCTGTCAATAACATGGTCACGGGGTAATCTTCGGTGACTTAGGCCGTAGACGATGTGCTTATAAACTTATCAACTCAATTTTCCGGTCGGTGACGAGCCCCGATATCCTAGTAGGGAGACTGTGATTCACAGCCTGACCAGAAGACCTTCCATTCACCAACGCGATACATTCACCACAGTAAATCTGGCCGGTTTGCAGTTATCTCACATTGCTGGGAGGCCAGTGATTCATGCCACTTCGTCCGAATTCTACATCCCACGCATTCCTTCGGGCGAGCCATTCGATGGCACACCTAATCCCTTCATCGTTGAGTTCCTGGTGCTAATGGTTTGACCTCCCCCTTCTTGTTTTCCCACACCCACCACATCTCAATTTTCCCACCCCGTGTCCGACCCAGCAGCAGCACCAAAGTCCCCAAAACACGGTCTGAACTTCCGGATCGTTGCTGATCTCGACAAACCTTTTACCCACTAATCCGCGCATCCGCGCAACCCATCCAAGATCAAGCCCGCATGATGGATAACACCGGTAGCCCCCCCTTCACGTCCGAGGACCTAGGTGAGGAACCAAAATGCATGTATACTGCAGCTTGCAATACCGGCTCGACTCTGCGGAAAGCCATTTCGCACATCTTTGGGCGCAACAAGTTATGTACTCGGATGATACCCAACGTCGTCTGGGTTCATTATTGCCGCAAGCATTACCAACGTTCTCGATACAGGAACGGAGCGGAATACACAAGAATCCAGTGTGATCTGGTGAAGACACAGATTAGTCGACTTCAAGCGTGGAGCGACGGGAACAAACTTGCCGGTCGACCTGGCGTGGTTCAATCTTGGTCTTTGGCCCTCCGCAAACGCGAGTCAAATCGTCTTCGAGAACGACCTGGGAATGAGGTGGAAATCGACAGTGACGGTGATTCCCAGACAACCGACAATGCGGTCTTGAACGGCACTGCCGTGCCTAGATGGTTGAGAGCTAAATGCGGGGACGGATATAGCACGGAGGAGATCGAAGTGATCGTCGGGGAGATCCAAAATGCCATCAACAAGGGTCACCTATCACAGATCCCTGACATAGAGTTTTTGCCCAACATCTCAACCGACGGCACTGAAGAGACGAGTCCCACCACGACGACAGAATCCACCATGACGTCCGAGTCTGCTCACAAATGCCCTGCCCACGGAGAACCCTCGCCTCCAAATGTCGCCACGCACACTGTATCTCGCCTTTCATTGACGCCGCAATCCAATCAAACCACAGCCTCCAACCCTTGGCACGCAAATAACTTGTCGCAGGCTAATAGCCGGCAGACTGTAGGCAATACTCCATGCTTCAACGCACCAGCAACGAATGTATCCGAAGGGATGCTCCCGGGCGCCGTGCTGGGTTTGGGATCCGCCCCTGGGCAGATAGTTGGTCTGGCTTACAGGCAACCTATGAATTTTCCCCAGCCCCAAGAGAACCACCCAAAGGAGCCGTATCATGGTACCGAGTGTGGCAGTGGCTCCTACAACGGTGGGCATGATGTCAGTAATGGACCATCAACTATTCCGAGAATCCAGTATCTGATCAACACCCCCATCTTGTCACAAATGCCATCGAACACGTCGAGCCCTCAGCGTGCGACGCACCAAAGGTCAGCTTCAGAGTACCGTGGCTTCACTCAGCACCCTGAGCTTCCTCCCAATTTGGTCGGAGTGCCGACACCATGTCCTTTCGTATCAACTTACTCCGAGGCGGCGTACGCCCATCTGGGGCCGCTGCAGAGGCAGGACCATCATGCCATGCCCGCCCATAACCACTCCGTATCGCAGTCTTGCATGGCAGATGCATCCGGTTTGTATATTCGCCAGCCAGTTCCGGGATCGAACAACCCACGGCGCCAGAGTGCTCCTGACTCATACGAAAATGCCCAATACCCCTACTATCTACCCACCGACTAAGAGCGGTCGGGAGTCTCATGGCCCCGGCGCCCACAGTCTGCACCGAACAGGGAGCCGATAAAACAAGAACCACGTCGCGAATCAGTCCCAAGGCCAAAAAGCTTAGGCCCACATACTTACTTATATAAACCTGCTTGTTTGTTTTTTTTTTCGTTGCCTTTCTCACGGATTCACGCCCTTGATGGAACAGGGCACGGAACAAGGAGCCATGCTGGAGGGAAATTGCCGAGGGAGGTCCTGATACCCATAAAAGATTATAGCTAGCTACAAATAAAACGGTGGTAAAAGCCACCATAGCAGGCCACAAAGTGATTCTTTTATCTACTCCATATCCATTGCGTGTGTGTGTATACTTGGGAATGAAATCCGGCTATGGGTGTATATACCTCACAGTGCACCATATTTCGTAGAGACGAGGACTCGCTATAGAGACTAGAAAGCACAAGCTTTGAGGCGCGGCTCGACGCGCTAGGCTCCGATTGGCCGGACTGCGCAGTGCGCTGCTGCTTCAGGAAGGTCTGACGTCAGGTGACGTAGTGCCAAGACTTTTGACGTCTTTGCTCTGGGTCTGGGGTACCATGTGCGTGTCGGTGGGCAGAGTGGATATGGTCGGTGTCTTTTGATTCTTCGATTTTGCTATGTACTCACTTGGTTTCGCGTTCTGAATGATAATTTTTGAGGGAGTTGGTGATTGATGAGTGTTATTTTGCACGTGTGCGATGAATGGCAGAATACAAATTTACTCTTTGTCGCTTTGCGGTGCGTGACTGCAGATGGTGCTAGATGGTGATGATTTCAAACTCCCATTTTATGGCAGCCCGCAGGAAAGGTTTCTTGATTGTATGCCGTTGCCCATAGTGTTACCTCCCGGTAGGTAGTACCTCAAGTATAGCTTCGACCTGACCGTGCTGGGCTTCCTGGTTTTTGTTCAGGGTCTAGTGTTGTCACCGTTGTATTTGTCATTAGGCTCAGTCTCTGGAAGCACGTCGCGGCTTCCAGGCGTTCAGCTGCGTAATCTGCCTATACGCCTCATCGTACCTACCTACCTACATAGATGAAGAGACCGGTGAGTGGGATGGACAGTACCTACCTACCTAGGTACCTATCAATGATAGGGTCTGTTTTCCATCCACGCTAGTAGGGCTCTTCCTGCCTTGCTATGATAATTCTCTTGAGGAAAGCGCACGGGTCACCTTGGGAGGTAGTCGTTACCGACCCCAATACGTGCTCGGCCGTCCCCCACCCTCAACGCCGGCAAGACACAACTCCCAGATTTACCGCACTCGTCTCTACCGACTCTCACTTCCTTACCACAACCCAACTTTTTCGCTCACACACTGGAGCACCACACAACCCATCCATCCACAATCCATCTACCCATCCACACCCCATCCCCTTTCTAATCCATTGCGCTTCCTAATACATCATCAACGACAATCATCAACCTACGCCACAGTCCCTCAAACGATATCTTTCGCGTTCTTCATCAATGGCGTGCTCACGAGAGTGGGCATCACGAACTTCGTCTCGAAGCGAGTGATCGAATGACGCCTCCCGTGGTAAGACGTCTTCCATACTATCCCAACCACCGTCATCGGCCGCCGCCGCGAGGCGCCCATAGAGCCGTCTCGATGGAGGGTGTCACTTCCGTTACCCTACATCGTGGCGGCCCTATAGGTTAAGCGAGCGGAGTCGGTGAGTGTGCGGGAATGGTATGGAAGACGTTTGTATATCGCGTAGTACTGGTGGACGGCACTGCGGTTTACCGTTGATTCTACGTTAGTACACCCAAGCTCTGGGCAGTGTTCCTGACTAATGGAGAACGATCTAGCCGCAGCCCAGGAAAGTTCTCGCACGCATAATGCGTATAACTAATAAGGACCTTAGCCGTGGTCACTGCTGCTATCTGGATCGCATGAAGGGCGCAAAGCAAGCAATCGGGTAGACTTCATGGGCGTTCTCGGATTCACTGGAGAGAGAGCTGTCGTGCTACTTTCCCGCACGTCATGCTGCGTAGTGCTCACACGCTACGGTGATGGGAACGGCTCTAGTAACGTAAGTGTCTCGCCCTGAATCATTTCCTAGAACCTGTGCTTATCTTATATTTCTTTTAGGAGTTAGGACTTGATCCAAGGACCAGCCGATATCGAGATGCCAAAGTCGGCCGTAGCCGCAGCCCGGATCATAAAGAGTCGCGCAACAACAAGCGAAGCGCAACGGATGCTTGTTCGTCGAAGTTCGGTTGCCCCCCCCCCCCCCCGAAACGTTATGCCATCCATTCCAACCCTTCCTACATATCAATACCGCCCATAAGACCTATGAAAACGCGTTGCGATAGTGGTTGACACTCTTACCACTCCTTATCGTGATATTTTTATAGCTCTGGTGGGCGGGATTATAAGTAGATGGGGTTGGTGTGGATGGCGTTACATGGTGTAGTGTAAGTCTTCGTGTCGAAGATCACGAAACCAAGGACGATGCGTGTCTAGTTCTCTTGGCACAACAGTTTGGTATCAGGTTCTTGACGGAGCAGATTTGTCCAGTCACATAATGTGATATATACCAATCTCACTCCATGTCCTGGTGCCTCTGTTGCTGCGTCTCCCGAGTTCTTCACCAACTATCCCATCATTTCTCCAGAAGACGAGCAAGCATCGGCCATCCTAAACTGTGTTTCGGCAAATTTTTACGGAAAATATTATCCGTCAAGATGAGAGGTCGGGAATCCACCGAACTATCTTTTCCCATAGTATGCTTCATGTCGAGCTCTGTTCTTCCCCCAACCCCCGTGGCCGCTACGATCTGGAGACGAATGGCCCCAGGAAATGGTGGTCGATCGCACACGGCGACATTAAGCCCGTCAATATCTATCGATCACCATTCCTTGGGGTCATTTATCCCCAAACAAACGACCAGAGAAAATGGTGCCTCTCGAGAACAACAACCCCGAGAAATTGTGGTTGTGGTTGATTATACATGACGATATAAAACCAGCTAACATATTCCTCCACACTCGGGGGGGGGGGGGGGGGGGGGCGCGAAACACCGACACAACGAAAAACAAAACAAGCATCAGGGGGGAAGTAGGAGAAAAGAAA